>JAPMOQ010019763.1:200848-234679 GCA_026543055.1 Argiope trifasciata | reverse complement strand
TCCCCATACCGTATATGACGAATGCTGTAAGGGGTAGGTATGGGGATGTTCCCGTATTGCCTACCTGATCAATACCATATGGGGATTGTATACCTGAGCATGAGGATGAGATTTTATATTGAGAAATTTTTTATAAAAATTAAAAATATTAATTTTTTTTAAAGAAATTGTGTTTTCAGAAATTATTTTAAACATAATTACTTACCTTAATTGGAAAATAATTTAGAATTAAAAACAGAACAAACAGCTAAAAGAGCTCCCATTTAGACACAATGTTTCGTAGCATTCAATTTCTAACTTACATTTAAAAAAATGTAGTGTTCAACACGCATCACCTTAATCCTTTCCATTGATCTGGAAGGGAGGGATCTCCCTTTTATCCGGGACATGCAGCTTGTCCCCAGCAGAGGGATATTTATCAAAAAGGCTGCAGCTAATGGGATCCCATTCCGAGTCCCATAAGGAAGAAAATAGTTCTCCCCTTACTTCAGTTCCTAACGATTTCTTGATGAAGGATTTTATTAATGGGGTGATGGAAGTTGAGCTGCGACTACAGATCTGCGAATGAACCCTTAACTGTGGAATTTTAGGCTTAACCGGGGACCTAATTTCATTGACACTCAAATTTTCTAATGAGCAGGAAAAACTGGCAATATATATTTCTCCATAAGTTTTGGAAATTTTACAAAATATATTAACACCAGCTGGTAAATAATTTTGGTAAAATCGGTTGAAACTGTCTGGCTTCAATAGGAATGATGGGAAGAATGCTATTTATTCGCTTATCAGAAATCAATACATTTGTTGAAATGGAAGGAGATAATAAAGGCGAAGCGTATATAATATCGATTTTTTTTAACTTCATTTTTCAAGACTTTAGGGTTGGCAATATTTTTTTGTTTCGTTTTTCCATCTTCAGCAGAGACAGATAAGTGCAAGTAATAAGGATTCAGAGTTTCATCGCAATCGGATGAGCGGCACTACGTAAGAGACATACAGACAAACATTCATTTTTATTTATATAGATTTCAAAGTAAATCCGTTAGAACTTACATTTTCTTCTGAAATGACAATAAATAATATTCTTGAAATAATGCTTTTATAACTCACTTCACTTTATGCTTTTTAAATCCAATTTATTTTTCCAGTAAACAAAGGTATATGGAAAACAATATAAAGTAAAATTCAACAATTACATGAAAAATTTAGAAAAGAAAAATGAGAATGGGCAAAATGGGTCCTTTTTTATCGGATTATGTGACTTTCATAGCAAGGATTTCTAGAGCATTTTAAACTTACAAGTTAAGAGGTAGTATAAAAATCAATCTATAAATGCTGTATATATTTGTCTTGGTGTATTAATATATAAATTTTTTTATAAATATTATTTATGTCTGAATATGCATAGCAGAATCAGCTGAATGAAAATTTTCATCAAAAAATTCTGTGCCATTATCCTCATCACTCAAATCACTTCGTTTAACCCTGCACCGGTCGCGCTCTATAAAGTCACGTAAAAGGTCGCGCCAATTACAATTGTAGTCCATATTCAAATTAAAATAAAACTCCAAAATAATCAATCAACATTCTTTAATCAACTTTAATCATAACAAGGCACTTCTGCTTAACTATATTTTAAACATCAAACTCACTTAAAGTCTTATTGTAATCCGCGCGACCTGTGCAGGGTTAAAAGTGTCTGGAGCACTGCTTCGTAATAGGATCAATAAATTACATGATTAGATAAATTTGATGACATTTCGGGGCCTTAGCTTTAGCTCCATCTGCTAAGCCTTGTTTATCACTGGATGATTACAGTGAGATGCGGCCTTAGAGACCGCGCTCCAAGAAATAACTGAAGTATTTTTCAAAAGCATTCACTGGAAATGGTTGAAAATGTGGGCGTGTATTGATGGCCACAAGTTAATCCATTCATTTGAGCTAAAAATAGAATAGGGGTGATCGAAAGTCCAACACTAGAGGTCTCACAAAGCACACGTCCCCAGTTAAGGTTAAAAAAAAGTGTTATGTTTATTTGTTAATGAGTTTGACCCTAGTTGGCGCTACTGAAAAACAAGAGACGCTCATTTAGGCTTAAATCGCTTACAACTTTGTCATTGGCGGGCTTGTAAAGTGACAAAAATGACAACAGCATTGCACTTTGGCTTAGAATAAATCGAATTGAAATTTGAGGATTTGAATCCCGATATAATTTATTTGTCAAGCCTTTGTTGAAATGCACTTTCAGTAAAACCCTTCAATTTTTGATAAATTTTCTATTTTTTTAAATCTTATTTTACTCAAATCTGGGGCCACGGTGGCCTGTTGGTAAGGTCCCGGCCTCATTTCCATCGAAGAACCTCCGGCCGTGTCTGGTGCGGCGCAAAAAGTCCTTCAGCTGGTGTGGTGTGGACATTTGGAGAGTGGGTGCCAGTTCATGTGTCGTCTTCGTCCTCTGATAGCGACTCAAAACGACGAGGTCCGTCCCAAAATAGACGTGGTGTCGCTTCAAAAACCGGACGTTAATATAACTAACCTAACCTTTACTCAAATCTGAGGCCCTCTGGATCATGAAACCATTGTAAATGATATTTGTGATGGGTTGTTTGCTTTTTAATCTTTGTAATAAACAGATGTTATGGTATTTCGGATTAGATTATATACAAAAATAAAAATGTTGTCGCATGAATTCAGCGTAGTTGTTCACTCTTGTAAGGTAAGCTATTCATTTATTCCTTGAAGTACTAAATACTTTTAGGTTTTTGCGATTTTTTTTCTATCAAGAAAATATTAGAATCGTTTTTTGAAAAATGCTGTATTTTAAATCATTTCAATCACACGCACATTTCGGTAGAGCTTTTGTAACTATCAAGATTTACTTTTTACCCGCTAATGTCTTTTTTTGTCAACTTTGCTAACTTTTGGAAAATTAAGGCAAAAGAATAAGAGCCATTATAATTTAAAATTTCTTTTTTAATGAAAAAAAAAAGATTAAGAATTTATTAAGTTTTTGATCGAATTTTTTTAAAAGAATTAACAACATTTTTAGATATAGAGAGGCCGAAAGTGATACAAAAACATACCTGAAACAATTTTTTCCGACTTTATTTGCTTTTCCTAAGATTGAAACTATTTATTGAGAATAGAAATGTAACAATTTTAAAAATCCAGTCCTCACGTGAAAATTATCAAATAAATTTAGCTATTACGTAGACAAAAAAAAAAATTAAAAAGAGTGTCTCATTGATATTCAGTACTTGAAGATAAAAGTATTGATTGATAGAGAAATAAAACAAGAGTTTAATGCTATGCCAAATATATATATATATATACCTTTGGAACAAAGTATTAAATGAATGTGATGTAATTTTAATTTAAGGTATCCGACAATGTTAAAAACACTGGTTACCTACCACATCGAGGATTTTTTTTATTGTTATTTCTTGGAGTTCAGACTTTTCTCTTTCCAGAAACAGTTTATCTGTTCGCGGAAAAGGAAGACCAGACCTATCATCCAGGGTCACAGATTTTTTAGTTAAAATTTGTCTTTCATTTTCGCAAAACTTTCATTTTCATAAAAAAATTCTCCACCATTAACACGATATCTCGAGAACTAATAGAGGTATTGGCATAAAAATTTCAGCGTCTATTTTAAATAGTGTGGGCAATGAAAGGAACCAAGAGTTTTATCGTTGGGAATATACTTTTTCCTTTATAGAAATTAAGTTTAAAATTTACGGAAAAAATTTATATATAAGGATATTTTTCCCCAGAGTTACTTCGTTTCTAAAGTTTTTTCTTCGATTTTGGTTCATTTCATTCATCATTATATTCAAAAATTTATGCACAAAGAAAAATGGGATTGCTGCATTATCATTTTGTGTAGAGTGTTAAACAGTTTGGTTAAATTTCCTTAGAATTTAGTATAAATTTTCTTATTTCTCAAAACATATTATATTTTCAAATAATTTTGTTGCATTTATAGAATTTTGTATTATACACTGATGGAAAAAAATCCCAACACCAAGAAAAAACTATTGTACAGTAATGAAATTTTAGGAATACATTTGTCTAGGTAATATATTTAATTGATTAAAGTTTCAAGATCACAGGTAGAGCCATTGCCGAGAAGAGCCATTTCAAGTGTGAAATGATGGTACATTAGTAACCGGTGTGACTGCCAGAATTTTGGATGCAAGCATGCAAACGTGCATGCATTGTGTCGTACGGGTGTCGGATATCAGTTTGTGGGATGGAGTTCCCTGCCTGTTGCACTTGGGCGGTCAATGCAGGGACGGTTAATGCTGGTTGTGGATGACTCTGGAGTTGTTGTCCAATGATGTCCCATACGTGCTCGATTGGAGAAAGATCTGGTGATCTAGCAGGCCAAGGCAACATGTCGACACTCTGTAGAGCATGTTGGGTTACAACAGCGGTATGAGGGCGAGCGTTATCCTGTTGGAAAACACCCCCTTGAATGCTGTTCATGAATGGCAGCACTACAGGTTGTATCACTAGACTGACGTACAAATTTGCTGTCAGGGTGCGTGGGATAACCACGCTCCTGCTGTCATACGAAATTGCTCCCCAAACCATAACTCCAGGAATAGGCCCTGTGTGTCTAGGCCGCAGACAGATCACTAGCAGACGTTCACCTGGCATCCTTCTAACCAACAAAAGGCTATCACTGTGAACAAAGCAGAACCGGCTTTCATCAGAAAACACAAAAGATCTCCACTCCGTCCTCCAATGAGCTCTAGCTTGACACCACTCACGTCGCAAACGGCAGTGGTTTGGAGCACGACCATCGTAAACAAGGCCTCACAGCTTGCTTGTGACGTCACATGAAGAAGACGGTTGGCTACCGTGAGCGGAATCTCGGTTTCTTCTTCCTCAATGTTTTAAATTCATTTAAAAAATAACTATCTCTTATAAGACGTTTAGCTTGCATAAAATTCAAGATGACTTTTTTCTCCCCTGAGTGAATGAATGAAGCATTCAAATTTTTTAAGATTTAAATCACAATGTAAATTTGTAAGATAAACACATTGGGGTATTATTGTTAATTTTCTTCTTATTTTTATTGATTTTTTTAAATTAAAAATCATTTAATCTTTAAAAATCCTTTTATCTTTCTCTTTTCTTTTTAAAAAAGATAACCTCTATTTAATTATATATACTCTGTTTTTTTTAAAGTTCAAAATTAAATCAATCATTACGACTTCAAGCTTTTGATGTTTGTTTTTTTGCAGCGGCAGATAATAAATGTATTTTAAATAAATTAACATAAATATTTACTTTCCAAATTACTTATGAACTTTCAAATGTAATATTAATGTATTTAATATAAAATTTAACTTTTACACCTAATAATTCTATTGATCAAAAAGAATTACTATAAGTTTTTATTTTTTCACATTAAGAATTGCATTCACTTAATATAATTCATACACTTTAATAAACTAGCTTTTATTATATTTGGTTTAGCATTTCATTGTATTTATAATTTATTTCAATTCAATCTGGAAAAATAGTAAAAGAATACATAAATGAGCAAAAATCACACTTTGAGAATCATAAAATTTTATTTTCAGAGACAATAATAAAATACATTTTGTTTTCAAATTTTATTATACATTTAACACAGACAAATGAAAATAATTATAATACTAAATAATGTTAAAATACAAACTTATAAATAAGGTTAATTATAATATTGAAAGAAATGACAAAAATCAACAAACAAATTGAACTGATATTACTGGTTATGTTTGAAAGTTTAATTTCAAATGTTTTAATCATCCCTTCTCTTTTTCCAACTAGCAATTTTTAATTTTCTTTCCTTTCTTTTTTCCGCTTTCTTTACAGCTAGATTTTTTCCTGAACTATAGCTTTAGATAAATTATCATTTTTTTTCTTAATATAATTATTCAAAAATATATTTGTGGAACACCAAACAACTTTCCAGATTATAGAATGAAATTATAACCTTAACCTGACGACCTTTATCACATGATCCATTATCGCAGAATTCATTTTCTTCTAAAATTGAATATGCAATAGAAACAACTTTAATTCTTTGGTCACGAAGTTTTAGGAATTCAGACTCATATTTATCGCATATCTTTTTAAATACTGCAAAATTATAGAGCAATGCATTTAAAATATGTTTTTGTGGAAAAGACAGTTTCCCTCAACCTAAATTTTTTAAATATTCATATTCTGGGGACAATTTTATCTCTTTATCTAATTGATGTAAATATCTACAGACAGTGCACTTACATTCTTTTAATAGAAAAAAATGCAATATCCCGCAAGATACATTAAAACAGGAAGACTTTCTTGCAAATTCGAAATGTCTATTGGTTCTACTTTACCTCACCCACTTCCTCTTAAGAATTTATATGCGGATGGAGCTATAGTGTACAGCAAAGATGAAAATATCATATCAGATGAATACCTCCGAGCATATTTATTATTTCCAAGAAAAGAAACTTGCTCCATCAAAAAAAAATTAATTGCTTGCGAGCTAACTTCAGAATTTTCTGAAAGATCTTTTAATAAGTCAGATATTAACTGGACGGTATCTTTTACTTCAACTTTCCCTTTTAATTCATGCATAAAATTTCCTAAATGATCAAGAATTTCTATAATTGTACCCATTTTGTTTACAACTAATGGAAAAGAAAAATTGCCTAGATTTTTAACCTCGTGATCTGCAACATATATGCGAGCTTCTAATTTGGAAGAAATTAATAAAGAATGACTTACCTTCGGAGCATGAGAAGTGTCTAAACAAATAAAAATTATTTCACTTGCTTTTTGAATTATATTCCATGTAATTGATGTAAAATTTTTGAATTTTAAAATTAAATCAGAAAAAGCATTGATTTTTTCTCTCTCTTCTTTTTTTGCTATGTCCTGAAGACTGTAATTTAAAGCTGCTTTTAAGATTTCCATTTCTTTACGTGTTGTCCTATCCATTGGAGTTTTTCTTACTTT
This sequence comes from Argiope trifasciata, assembly GCA_026543055.1. Classification (NCBI taxonomy): domain Eukaryota; kingdom Metazoa; phylum Arthropoda; class Arachnida; order Araneae; family Araneidae; genus Argiope; species Argiope trifasciata. The sequence continues at coordinate 227,677 of JAPMOQ010019763.1, read as the reverse complement.
AGATTTTAAGGAAAAGTATGACGGCAAATTAGGGAAAATTGAAGGTACAGCACCAGGTACAAGCCTAGAAAAAAAGTTAAATTTTTAATATTTAAAGAAATCAGCAACTTATTAAAATTAAAAATCAAAAACAGAATAGATGCTTTCTTAATGTATAAACTGAAAGTTAACAACATAGGTTGTATATGCGTGAAAAAGTGCCTCAAACAGTGGCATTTCATTGTTTCTAAAAATTTTCAGACCTTTTATAAATGTTGCATGCATTCATAATTAAAAATTGCATGTAACTAATGATATTTAAAAATAATAAATATTAATTACTTTACATATAATCTGATGATTTATAGATAAACAAAACAAAAAAAAAACTACATTTTCTAAGCCTATATGAGCATGCAATTCATATTGTTTTTACAGCTGTTTCTAACTTTTTTACATAAAATTTTAGAACAAAATATAAATTTAATCACTTTATAGTCGTGATGTATATAATAAAAAATTGTTTTTTCATTCATTAGATGATTTTAATCCTTTTTATAAAGACCATAATAACAATATATCACTTAAGTGCTTAAAATTTTGGTGATAATTATTAAAAATTTCTGAAACATTTACCTTTTATACTCCAGTGATACTTGAATAAGTTCTCCTGTATTAGAATTGAATGCTTCGATAACAGTTAAAAACTGATTTTATTCAAAATGTTTAGCACAGACCTACATAAAAGAAACAAAAATTAGGCCTAAATCAGATTTTTAAAAATATGTATGAAGTATAATACAAAAAAGGTATCAATACAAAGACTTCTAAATATTAAGAAGAAATATTTAAAAAAGACTATCATAAGTAACATAAAACAAAGAAAATTTTTATTTAGCTCAAGCAAACAATATTATAGTTATTGGAAGCATAAGTAACTAAATCTAGAGCAAAACACAAAGATAAATGAAAGTTTTATTTAATTTTAAATGTTTCCAGTTCAAAGGAATGAATTAAAAACTGTATTAAAAAATCAAACTTACCCTACTATATTTAGTTGGCACGAAATTATCCCGCTTTATTGCCGAGATCCATGCTCTTCTACTGTTTTCATACTGTTTTCTACTGTTTTATGAAAATACAAGAACATTGGGGCTGTTTTTTGAGTAATTACTTTTACAATTGGGAACGCAGCTCGTACTAGGCATCTTTATTACGATAAATTAAAATTAATATGAAAAAAAAAGAACACTTTCAAACATAACCAATAACACACTCACCACACTTCACGACTACAGCCACCGTGAACTTACCGCACTCGATCATACAACTTGCGTTTAGAATTTTCTAGACAATCCGTCTTCAATCGTGACGTCACGGGCTGAACGCGTTGTGAGTTGTGAGTCCGTGTTTACGATGCTCGTGGGCGGAGTCAGTGGAATGCGCTGCACAGGGCGTCCTTGAAGTAACCTATTTGTAACAGTTCGTTGGGTCACTGTGGGGCCACTGAAACGCAGTATGATTAGCCACAGCCATACGCCGAATACGACGGTCTTCCCTCTCAGTAGTACCACCCGGAACCTGGTCTTCTTGAGGCTTTCCTTGACCACTGCCGCCAATACTGATGCACAGTAGATACATTCCTGCCAAGTCTTTCAGCAATATCGCGGAAAGAAAACCCACCTTCTCGTAGCCCTACAACACGACCTCTTTCAAACTCAGTGAGCTGTTGATAATGGCTTCTTCGTCTTCTCAGAGGCATCCTTGACTAACATTAACCCACTACGTCAAATCTCAACTATAAATAACGATCACGAACCTTACCGCGCTTATTTAAAGCAAACCTCATTTGCATGTTCATAGTGTCGCCACTAGCACCACACTTACGCGCGTAGCTCGAAATTTGAATCGACGTCATCTTTCAGATGTATAAACATGCCTACCAAATTTCGTTTATCCAGCACAGCTCCTTCATAGTGTTGGGAGTTTTTTTCCATCAGTGTAATTGACAATACATAAACCATAGTTTTAAGAAATATCCAATTTTGTAAAATGTTTCCTTTGAACATAGTCGGATACCTTAAATCTCTGTAAACATTTTTATTTGTTGTATATTAAAAAATATTTGCTGATGTGCATTTACAATCCCACATCTCCAACCCTTTGATCAATGTGTTTGAAAAGTGATATTAAGTAGAAAAAGTCATCTCTATCATTTAAGTATTTTAGGTATCATTTTTCAGTGATTTCACTCTACTAATCTTCTTTAATTATTAAGATATCTCCTTTTGGTTATCTGACACGCAATTTGTAATCCCTTGTCTTTCTGCAGAAATATATTTTTGTGGGTTTCTAAAAACAAGACTTTGGCAAACTACCACAATATGTTTGCAATATATTTAATAATATGCTGAAAAGTAATTTTTAATTACTAAGAATTTCATTTAAATTTACTTATTTTAAAAGAAAAAGACGTTTTTTATGATTAAAATTATTTTGTCGAATATGTGTTGAAATATCGCGAATATTAAGCAACACATTTAAAACATTAAAATACTTTTTCCTCTTTTACATGCATATTTGAGAATTAATTTCCTTTCCACTCTAATCTGGAGATACCAGAAAAAACAAAAGTATATTAAAATAGAACAGTTTCGTAATATTAATCACCGGAAAGATTAAATAGCTGATAGGTGTTAATCAAATCAAAAATGTGCATCTTATCCTATCAAAATATCAGAGGCTTTTCATATAATTAAACATTAGTTTCACAAATTAAAAAACATTTTTTTCACTCATTTTTTTATTATTTCCTGACGCTGCATTTTGATACAAACCGGATATTAAAAAGAAGTAAAAAAAAAAGATCTTGAAAACTCTTGATTAACTTTTAATTATTTTTTAGATCCATTAATGTAAAGAATGAAAAACTTTTTAGCTTAGTAACTGACTATCGTTAGCTTACAAAACAATTAGTAGTAGTTCTTTTATTTGCATGACATGAAAAGATTTAAAGTCCATTTTCTGACTCCAAGAATAAAATTTGCAATCGAAAGAGTCAGGCACATTGGATACGACACCGAGGAACGTGCGATGGCTGAGGAAATGCAAATTAAAATTAAAATTTCAAGTTGAAATTTTAGCAAATGAAGGTAAGGTATTATTTTTGAAATGAAAGTAGAGTGTTTTATGAGTAAACTAAAATGTAAACACTTGTTTGAAATATTTGACCAAATGGTATTAATAAATCAAGAAAATAAAATCGATAGACATAAAATATTTATAAATTCGGGTCCTTCCTCCCTCTGCATTCCAATTACACTTTGCTACTGAAAAACATGAGACGTAAAAATTTTGAAAAATTAATATATTAGAATAATTTATTTCAAAAATATTAATATATTAGATTAGTGTATTCTTTTAGAATCGTAAGGCTTGGTGTTCTTTTAGAATGGTAATGAAAGAAACTATTCATTGTATCTGGTGATTCGTTTTATTCATTCGAGATTCTCAAGTTTAATTTTAGAAAATGGGATTAAAAATAAAAATATATTTATACCATAAAATCTGTCATATAATTGAAAAAACATTTTTTTTGAAAACTAAGATGGCGTAAAAATATTTGTAATCTACTATTTTCGGAAGTTCTTGAAAAAGGAAACTGCTATAGGATTGGTTCCCCTCAAACTTTCTCGCACACTTTCCAATAAAACTGTTACCACTGAGCAGTACTGTATATACGTACAATAGCTCCGAATTCTTAACGTCTGGCTTGAATATAGCATCTTTACGGAATCTGTTGGTCTCCTTGGCGAGTTATTGGATGACTAATCCATGGTTAATAGATGCGGTAAACTGACCCAAAAATATTTTTGTATATATATTGGGTGATCGTATTATGCCTATAACCATACCGTAACCGCAAGTAATAAGTAGTCGAAGTTTTATCGCAATCGGATGAACTGTACGACAGCTCATAAGAGACATACAGACAAACATTCATATATATATATATATATATATATATAAATTAAAACAACAAAAAATTAAAAAGAAACCAACTTCGTCGAAATCGAAACACAATTCGGAATGAAACGCTAAAAGTTCACAAAATGAAAGGTAAATGAATGAAACAAACAAAATTAATATAATTAATAAAATTAAGTAAACGAAGCAAAAAAGGCACTTATTACGGAAACGAAACTAAAAATTATTACGAATACAAACAAGTTTAAAAATTAAAATCTTTTTAGTTTTTAAAAAGACAATCATTGTATTTGGTGAGCGCAAATGCAGCTGCAACTAAAATACAAATGAATCTAAATTAATGAACAAAATAAGCCAAGCAAAAAGGAACACAACCGTTGGTATTGTATGTCCCTTTTGCCTTAATTTTCGGGGGAATTTCGGATCAAGAGGTGTCAATACTTTTGACCATTGTCCACCGATGCCTCACAGAAAAACTCCCTTATTTTGAATCCTTGCCTGGGAATGACTCTTGACCAAGTCTTCAGGCCGGATTCTTTTTCTATTGGTTATAGTTTTGATTTGGTATTGCTCCTTTTTGCTTGCCTTATTTTGATAATTATATATATATAATATTAAGGAACTACACAAGAAGGAATGTTACTTTTTTAATGTGATATTAATTTAAATAATAAATGAACCAAAAGAGATTAATGTGAAAAAAATGGCCTATCCTATTATTCCGCAGTTCTTTTATTTCCAACCTGAACTGTGTTGTTCCCGGCACTCCCCGAGCTGTGCTGGATTGCAAAAATAACCCTGCAAAAATCAATTTCCTCTCCCTGAAAGTTTCGGGAGCAACAAGTGGTCGCTCTGCGCAGCTTTTACCTGCGCGGCTCGCATCCGATGACGTCAATGATCGGATCCTGCACAGCACCGTGGCGTCACGCGGATGGGGATGCAGACCACCAATCACGGCCGGGATCTGCTCGGCAGAGGAGAGGGGAGGAGAATTTCGGGATATATGTGTTGCCCGTATGCGTAGAATACGAAATTTGCATTTTATTATTCTGCAGACGATTTTTTGGGATATTTTCTTTCGTGTCGCGTCTGTAAATCATCCCTTGAGACACAATTCTGTAATCTTATGAGTGCAATTAAAAAGGTTTGATTCTGGGTGTTATGAAGAAAAAAAATCGCGTGCATACCTAATCATATGAATAAGAGCAGTTTTCCGAAGATGTCTGGAATTTTTTTATCAAATTATGACGCACCTATGACTAAAATGATAGTAATGTATTAATGTATGTCTATCAAGCAGATTTTTAATTTGCGTGCCTCTGCAAATACTCTCATTTTTTTTTCAAATGCACAATTTAATTTCCTTGCATTATTGAAGATGCAAGGATATTTATAGATTTTTTTTTAAAAAAATTATATCACATTTCGATAAGTTACACAATTTATCTTAAATAAGTTTACATAGAAGTTTATACCACAGATTATTTTTCAATAAGATTGCACATTTCGACTAAATATCTAAAAAAAGGAAGGTTAAGGTATTTGCATTATAGAGCTCGTAACATTTTATTCGTTAAGAAATAACATGAATAAAATTTAAAGTAAAATGCATGGGATAATTAAGCTTCTACAAAAATATGCCTGGAACATGTGCTCTTTTTGTACTGGAACTCGTATATATACCTGGAACATGTGCTATTTACAAATAAAATGTTTTTTCAATTTTTACCGCATTTTGATAAGTTACATTTTTCAAATATTAAAAAATAAAGAGAAGCATATTGGAAAGTAGTTGCATTATAGAACTCGTAACATTCGGTCTTTAAGTAATAACATCATTTTTTTTTTTTTAAGTAAAGTGCATGAAACAATGAAGAATCAGTCTAGAAAAGTGCGCTCTTTTTGTGGGAAATCGCATTTAGAGAAAAATAGTTAAAAAGTTGATAGATCATTTTTTTTTCAGTACTTACTTAATGCAACTTATTTACGTTTTGATGAAAAACTTTATATGCTTCATTTCTTTTCTCAATAAGCAAATATAATGTTAAATATTATTTTACATACTTTATTCCTTGATGAATTGGAATTTTTTTAAAAAAAATTATTGGTATAATTTAAAAGTTAAAAAGAACTAGTAATAGAGATTAAAATCTTAATTTATATGAAGTCCGTGGCTTTACAGCTGTAATAATTTGTAGTGAGAATTTATCATATAACAAATAAAAATAGATAAATGAAATTATTTCATGACGAATTTTTTCTGCCCTCTGTAAATAATATATAGACAATAATTTAGATTTTTTTATTTTCGTATTCTAAAATAATCACTTTCTTCCGCAATTTTTAAGTAATTTCTAATTTTCATTTATTCGGTAAATAACCCATAATTAAATAATTACTAATATATTTTGAATAGATTAATACAATGGAATAAAGTTTTTCAAGTAGTTAAATCAGGAGAAATAACTGAACGATTTTCTTTTTTAAAATGTAATTTCTTTCGCTTTAAATAGTATTAAAGATGCCGTTAGATTTATTTACATAAAAGATATAAAATAAATGATTGTATTATGAAAATTTATTCTTGATATAATTTTATATACTTGATGTAATTTTATATGATATTGAACTATGAATTTCTAAATCTATATTTAATAGATTTGACAATTTTCATAAGGTAATTTCAAAATGCTTACAGTAAAGGAAAGCTAACTTATTTCCGCTGCTTTGCAGCTGATATAATGCTCGGAAATATTTTCCATATTCGATATATGTCAAATGTATAATTTCTAGAGTTAATATACAAGCGAAATATTGAGTTCTAGATTTTAAAATTATTTTAATATCTTCTAGAGTTAATATACTAGCAACGTTGTCCAATACTTGGCAGCATGTCAAAAGTTAACTTTAAATAAAGTTTAAATACTTATTTTTTATTTTTAAAAAATAGGGGAGTTAGTACTATAATCTTTATAATTCATTTGCTTACACTTTGTTCAGTTCCGAAACTCTAAGGTGGATTTTAGAAAAAATTAGAACATACGCTCCTAAGCATCTACAGGATGTTTGAATAAAAGATGGACAAAATGACATGGTAGATCCGTCATACAATAAGGATCAAAAATTGCATAGGAACAGACGGTCGCCAATGCCTATAGAGGGCGCGACCTGAGCAAATGTTCCGTTTACGTGCGGGCTGGCATTATAGGAGACCGGTCCGTACATCCTCCCAGAAAGACTGAACGGTTCCATTTATCTTGCAACAAGTTCTGTCAGAAATGCTGAACTCCGGTGACTATTCTCGACGATTTCAGCGTGACGCAGTTCCAGCACATTTCAGCACAGACGTCAGAGCACATCTGCAGGCTGCTTTTCCTGATGTCTTGATGGGTAGAGGTGGAACCATCGCATGGCCACCATGATCACCCCATCTGTCACCATTGGAATTTTCGAAAAGACTTGAGTATGAAACACCTGTTGCAACGCCTGAAAACTTGGTAGGGCGTATTGTAGCCGTATCAGACCGCGTTTGAGATACACCTAGTATCTTTGAGAAGGCGCGCCGTTCCATGCAACGTGGATGGCAGGCGTGATTCGGTGCATCTGGCAAATACTTTGAACATCTCCTGTAGGCTCAACATTTGGCGTGCACTAGTTGTATGTGAGGGAATAATTATGAATAAAATGATCTGTAAAGGTTTTTCTCTTTGTGCTGTGTATTATTTTAGACATCCTGTACAGGCTCTGGATCACTGTGGTGACCCTCTTCCCCAAATCAAGTGGTGTCTTAAAATGGTAGAAAGAGGGAGAAGAAATAAAACTACAATGGTTTGACAGATGGTCCGAAAAGAGAAAAAAGAACAACTATCAACTTTATTCCTAATCCGGAAATTAAAATAAGACACCATCCTCTTGTAACCCAAATAATATCCATACACGGGAGATTTGCAGCATACTTCCAAAGATTTGGAAGAACTCTGGAAAATAAATGCATCTGTGGTGAAATGGGTACGGTTTACCACCATTGAATGGAATGCATTGAGGTCTCAGAGTGAAGGAAGAACCTGAAGATTGTCAATAACGATTTAAGTACAATGCAGATGGTACCAGCTCATTTGAAAACCCTGAAGGATGTGATATCAGAGATGGACAGTTTCCTTCCAACTGTCTGAGAGAATGTAGGTGTGGAGAAAGACGGCTATTGACTACCCCGAAAGGAATGCTCGTTTGACTTATCGGTCCATGCAAGGCCGGACAGTACTTATTCAGCAGTCGACCCCAACCAATCCTGTCGATGCTGCTATATTCTGTGGTGGCGGGATGGTCGGCTGCATGGAAGAAGTGGTGATCCTCCGTTCAAGTGCGATTTTTGATCCTTGTAGTACTATGGATCTACCATGTCAATTTCTCCGCGTTTTTACAAAACACCCTGTATAATTTATTGCGACAGTTACATTTTAATTTAATAAGAAGGGGTTTGTAATCAAAAGATATTTTAAGCAAATTTGAATTGTATCAGTAGTTTCAACAAAAACGCATCACACTTGTGATTACAAAAGCCAAAAGATATCCATTAGACACTTCAGAGAAAATAAATCTTAGAAGTTTTAAAATATTTCAGATCTCAAGCAGCCCTCGCCATAATAAAGCTTCCAATCGCAGGCTCGATTACCGCAGAAGGGGGGGGGGGGGGAAACGGAGCGACACACAAAAAAACGGAACACAGAAACGAATTCTTCGGATTCCCGCAAATGTTAATGAGCCCCAACAGAATTAGTTTAATGGATTAAGTGCCGAGTCTTTCACAAACTGCTTCTCGATTGTAGCGGCGTTTGGGTTTTTTTTTCTCGGTCAACCAAAATGCATTCAAATAAGAAGAATTGTTTATCTTGGATGGTTTGATACAAACACATTCCGAGAAAGAGATAAAAGGGGATCTTTAATTATTAGAGAGTGTTGTTTCTTTTTTATTAAAGAAGTGGTCATGTTTGGTATTTCAGCTTTTTTAGAGGTTCTAAGTGTTTTGAAAACAAACATCGATTTGTTTTTTCTTATTCATGATCGTTGATAATTGTTAGCATTTTATTGGAATGAAATAATTTGTTTGAAAAATTATTAAAAAAAATTAAGAAAAGATGAAGATATGATTGTTGGGATCGAATTTTAGATTATCATCGATGAATATTAAGGTATCTGACCACGTTAAAAAAACTTGTTAAGGAGCATCTTGACGATTTTTTTAATAATTATTATTTCTTGTAGTTCAGATTTTCCTCTTTCCAAAACAGTTTATCTTTTCTGGGAAAAGGAAGGCCTGATCTGTCATCCAGGGCACATACTGTTTCAGCTAAAATGTGCCTTTTTGTTCAGCTTTCTCAAAACTTAAATTTTTATGAAAATTCTCCACCTTTAACAGGATACATCAAAAACTTATAAAGGTATTTGCACAAAACGTTCAGCTCGCTTTTTAAATTATGTAGGCAATGAAAGGAACCAAAAGTTTTAAGGTTGGTGAAATACTTTTTTCATTTATAGGTGTTTTTAGAAGAATTATGTTGTGATTTCATGGAAAAAATAAATATATGAGCATATTTTTACCCATCACTTCTTTGCATCTCAACATTTTCCATAGATGTTGGTTCATTTCATTCATCATTGTATTCCATAACTTGTGTACAGAAAAAAATAGGATGGCTGCATTACCCTTTTGTGTAGAGTGCTAACCATTTTGGTTAAATTTCATTAAAATGTACTACAAACTTTCCTATTTCTCAAAATACATCATATTTTCAATTAATTTTTTTGTATTTATACTATTTATTATTCAAAATACTTCTAAAATCCATAAATAGTTTTTGAAAAATCCAAAATCAATTTTTTGAAAATCAAACTATTCAAAAAATTTTCTTCGTACGTAGTCGGATACCTTAATTTTGATGCACCCTAACACGATGTAAATTAGAGTCATCATTTTAACCCGTTGACTGCCCCGACAATTTTCAGAAATGTGGAATAAAACGACACTAACTCATTGGAACTCATTTTTAGAATAATATTTTTTTAAATTTTCTGTTCGTGCAAGGCAGCATGGATTTTTCGTTCTTTTCCCAGAAGCCATCTGTCAATATGAGCACCGATATACCACGAGTTTATTCGTAGCTGCACAAAGTACGAGATAACTCGATAGTCGGTGTCCTAGAAAAGAACGTAATCTACGAGTTTTCTCGTCGTTGGCAGTCAACGTATAGGCTATTATTTTTAACATTCTTCAAGCCGGTGTAATGTCAGATTTCTAAATTAATGAGAAGAAACTTTCAATTGAGGGTTTGATATGAGTTTCAGAATGTGTGTGCTGATAAAAATGAGCATTTCATTTTTTTAAAAAAAATTCTTGCTACTTTATACTTTGATTAAATTTGTTTTATATTTGTAAAAACAGAATTTTGAAAACTCCGGACTTCCAAATTAGAAATCTTAATTTCCATCAAGCACTTCAGATTTAGGTTTAAATTGTTAAAGATATTGTTGTGATTTTTTTCCAATTTATTAAAAACTTAAAACATGTTTCCACTTTCACTAAATGTCCACTAATACATCCAATTTCAGCATTTAGTGAATTTTGAACCATAAGTTTAAAAGTAGGCAAAGCATTTTTAATCTTATCTATTACTAGCTGGTGCCCGAGACGTTGTTGCAGCAGAAGAAATAATCCTAAAAAACATCGTTTGGAATTAGAAATAGTTATCTTCTTTAATTAGGATTGAGTATTTTATCAGCAATGAATCCATTCATTGATATAGAAAGAAGTGCATTTTTTCTATGCTTTCTTACTTTATTGTCCAAGAGCGTCAGAGAGGAAGAATTTTCCGCGTCTTCAGAAGAAACAGATAAATTTCTTGATTATCCGACGCGTGAGCATCCAGAATACAACTTATGTGAAAACATGGATTTTTTAGGTTCAGTCCGAACATTTAAAGTGCAAGTAATAAGTATTCGAAGTTTCATTGCAATCGGATGAGAGGTACGACAGTGCATAAGACACACATTCATTTTTATTTAAATAGATTATCTTTTCCGAGTTCTTATCTTAAAAAATTATCTAATCTTTGGATAACTTGATCCTAGATACACCGAAGAATAACTCATAAAATTTTATTTTAAAAGTGACTTTTAATTCCGAGTCTATCTATCATGATCTGTGCAAAAAACTGCTTGTATGCGATAGAGCGAGAAATATTCCTTTGATGGATCGATTGATGGGAATAAATAACACTTTAAATTCCATTTTATTTCTGAAGTATTCATCAGCGTCTCATCAATCGGAATCATTAGAATCGTTACAAAATGATGTCTTCTTTTATGTTCTTTATTATCTCTGACGTCATTCAGAATAAAGAATTCTTCCGCCCACGGCAGACTTCTTAAACTTTCTTGCGAAATATGAAGCATTCAGTACCGGAATTGAGAATCAAAAATCTATAATGAAATCGTATGCGTTAAAATTCTTTTTCAACTAGTTTTTTGAATTCGTAATTTTGCTAAAAACTGGTGCATTAATTTAAAAAAATTCTAAAAGTAGTGTTAAAAGTAAATTTGTTTAATAGAATAAGACTCTAAGTTTTACATTTTTTTTTCTTGTTTGCATAGGGATAAATTGTTTATTCTACCTTAATTATGCTATTGCGAAATAAAGAAATAACGGGGCATCTGCATTCTTGCCAACGCATTGAAGCTGTGACTTAGCATAAGTATTTTCTGTCGGTGGAATAAATGTCTTCTTATTTATTAGTAGTGTTGCTTTACAGCGAGACATTAAATTAACTAAACTAAAAAAGATAATCTAATCTTATTTTAAGGAACATACACCGTACTCGAATTATCTGAAATGTATTTCTTATTTATAATCTTATATTTATAATCTTAATAAGAAGAAATACCCGACATCTATACGGGTTTAATATATTATTCGATTGGCATGGAGAACTGAAAACGGGCCAATAATTGGTTCCGATCTTATTTTTTTTAACTCATGAACGGATTCTTGAAAATTCATTTCCAAGGAACCTTTTAAATAAAGGTTTTTTTTTCCTTTGTGGTGCTGACATTTTATCTTTTCTTTCATGAATAAATGTCCAATAAGAATATTTTTTATGAAGATATATAGAACTCTATTCTGTATATATAGAAGATATATAGAACTCTGCATATATTTTTTATAAAACAGCATTCAGACTACATTCTCTTTAATGTACTAAAAAAGAAAGCATTTTCATTTTAATTATTTTTTACTTATTGATCTTACATTTTGAATTTTTATTCAAATATTGCCGAAGGCTGATATCAATGTTTTCCTTAAAATGATTCCCCAGTGCCAATCTGTCATATAAAATTAAAATGAAATCACTCAGTTAAATGACGATCAAGTTTTTAAAATATTGGATCAGGTCGGTCTAGTGCCATTTGGTCATGCCAAGCCGAATGAGATTTAGCTCTTTCGAATGAAGGTAGATGTGCACATCTTTCGTTGTGAACGAGCGCCATTCAAGTGAAAGGACGACTTTGCTCGAACAAGCACGACACAACCGCTTTGAGGGGGTGGTCGAAATCCTTCATCCATCCGCAAGTCAGAATTAAGATCCCAATCGGAGACCGACTCATCCCTGATTCAGTACCCCCAGAGGTATCGTTTTGTTGTGGGAACTTGGAAGACTTTGCAGTCGTGACCTATTTATCGTGCCCCCACTGCCATGAGCCAACACGGTGGTCTTTGGCCGAGACGAGGACAGAACTCGCTACCTTTCGGTTGCGAGACGGACATTGTATCAACCAGGCTACCGAGGCCCATTTAAAAATGTTAAACCAATGTATTGTCATTGAGGAAATATGCTCTCCACCGATAATTGGAAACCCGTGATAAAAGGGATTATTTATTTGTATTGTATAGTTGATAGAGCATAATTTGTTAAACACACTATTTAAAGACGATTTTTCAAATTTCAAATATTCTTCAAACAAAGTGAAATGGCATTATAGATAACATGATTCTGTTCACTATGACGTATGACCGCGTCTCTAGTGTCTCGGAAGTATCTTGTCTCTCTCCAACCAAATCCTGTTCTAAAACCGAGTTGTATGTATTATCTCATTAGAATGTTACTCTGATCTTTCGAAAAATTTTGAAATTATTTTGACAGAATCTGTTAATAAAAAAGAGAAAGAAGGGATAAATAGCCAATTGAAGTTTTAACCATTTAGAAGCTTCAATAATTTGTTGCCTTTGCATTTTGAGTCTCCAAAAACCTCAAGTGAAAAAAACATCATATTCTCATTTGTTCTCTACGCCTTTTGAAACTTCAACATTTTGTTGCTTTTACATTTTGAAGCGTCAACAAGTTATTGCCCTAACATTTTGAGGCTCCAAACACCTCAACAAAATTGCTTGAGCGAAATCAATATGTTCTCACATGATAAAAAGGGATACATCACCAATTTATTGCTTACACCTTTTGAGGCTTTAACGATTTGCTACCATCACATTCTCAGGCTTCAAAAACTTCAACTGAAATCAGTATCTTGTTTTCACATGATAAAAAGGGATAAATTGCCAATTTGTTGCCTACGCCTTTTGAGACTTCAATAATTTGTTGCCTTCACATTTTTAGGCTTCAAAACCTCAAGCAAAATCAAAATCATGTTTTCATATGATAAAAAGGATGAATTGTCAATTTGTTGCCTACGCATTTTAAGGCTTCAGCAATTTGCTGTCTTCACATTTTGAGGTGTCAACAATTTGTTGCCTTCACGTTTTGAGACTTCAAAAACTTCAGGCGAAATCAATATCCTATTCTCACATGATAAAAAGTGATAAAGTGATTGTTGCCTACTCATTTTGAAGCTCCAACAATTCGTTACCTTGAGATTTTGAGGCTTCAAAAACCTCAAGTGAAAACATCATGCTCTCACGTGATAAAAAATAAAATTTCCTTTTTTTTTTGCATTTGATAGTCCCATTTAAAATAGAATTAATGTTGCAAGCGATAAGACAATTTACTGCAATATAATATTTTGATAAGAATAAAAATATAAAATAAAAATTAAAAAAATGAAAGAATAAAAAAATAAAATAATTTGATTAGAATAAAAAAACGAATAGTTTTATCAACTACTGTCATCTGAACATTCCATCGCAACTGAAATAATTAGCGTCCCATAATTTATTTTTAGAATTCCCCATTGAGGCAGTTATTTGGCATTTCTTTCTGCGAAAGCTAAAAAGAGGGGCTTTCTGTCATTATTCGAGTGAACTTGATTATAAATAAATCGATTCAGTTACTAGACTTATCGATTGTTGATTTTTTTATCGTCATGCTTTGAGATGTAAGTCATTTTCGGCTGTGTTATTAATTTTTCGATTTGCGGTAATATGTTTGGTTCTTATTGGCTGCACCTTGAGGCAAAGAAGGGAATTTTCTCATAATGCATTTTAATGGTGCGTGGTTTATCAGTTATTGGATTGGTGAAATTTTTTGAAGTTGCCTTTGGCAACAATTTAACAAGGGAAAAGTGTCACGTACACTCAGAAAAAGCCCCCCCCCCTCCTGCTATTTCTAAGAAATATTTACGGTGAGGGAAAATCAGATATAAGCATTGTTATACAAAAATTTCAAGATTTCTTTTTTAATTTCTCGATTTAATACTCTCTGGAAAATCTAGTATTTTCAGGAAAACAATGAGAGATTGAAGCATATTCTTGGAATTCCGTTACTTTCGACAACTGGCCGTAAACAAACCATCGAAAATTTAAATATTCTATGCATGTATTTCATATATATTTCTAGATTTTTTTAAAAATTTATCAATAAAATACTACCTGGAAAATCTAAAATTTTCAGGAAGTCTCGAAGAGATTGAAGCAAATTCTTGGAATTTCGTTACTTTCGCCTGCTGGTCACCAAAAAACATTTACATTTAAATATCCTATGCATGTATTTTATATATTTGAGAAATTAAACTCTTAATGTCTCTTCAATTTATAAAACAAATATATTTATTAGAATCAAATAGCAGTTTTAGCTATTATTTGTGTTGGCGTATAATAAAATGTTGACATAAATATTTTTAATTATGTCGCCATAAATATTGATAATAACTAATGAAAGCTTTCAGTAATATAAAAACTCATCTTTGTAGAAAAATGCAAATTTTTTTTAGTTAATTTCTAATTTTTTATATTTAATTAATTTCTACTTTATTTTTTATATTTCTACATTTCTTATATGTACTCATTTTATAAATTGATTGTTATGATAATTGAGATAATTTTTTTCTTTCTTAAATTTGCATTAAGGGGAGTTATTTTATTGAGTTCAAACTAAATACAGAGGAGCAATGTATCGACATAGAAGTCATGAAAATATTAAAATAGGATTTTCTATCAATAACATACAATTGTGTAGAATTTCAGAAGGAGGAAATAAATGATAAATCAAGTCAAAATTTCATCTTCGCACATATGAAGCAAGTTTAAGCACTTGAAAACTAAGCTATATGATTTTCAAGTTAAATGACATTTTAAGTTTAAGAGCTATGTGACTTTCAAGATATTTTCATTTTATGTTTCAAATATTTGAAACTGTTCTTTTTTAAATTTTTGTTTACTTCATATGGATTTTTAAAATTTGTAAAATGCATCGCATATTAGTTTTGAAATTTCTTACATTTAACTTAAAATTTATTGTGATAAATTTTGTTTTTCACAAAAAGAATTTAGATTTAAATAAATAGGCTGAATAATTATATTCTGCTTTATTCCTTATCCTTTTTATCTCATACATGAATGGATTTGGTTTCACAATCGCTTTCATTAACTTGCAAACAACACATTTCTGAAAGAAAAAAAAACCCAATAAAAACAATTCTTAAAAGCAAATTTCAAACAGTTGCGAAACGTTAAAAACAGTTACGTTTATTTTCTTTTTAGTTTGTGATTTATTATTCATTACTGCAAATACTACAAAATCTGCCATGTTTAGCAAAAATGTTTTAGATAACTCAAGTCGCTTTCAGAGAATTTCGACTTTAAAAAATTTCTAAATGACTGAACATGTTTTTCTTCAACTCGATTTGTTTGAAATTTACAAAAATGGAATTTTAAAATCAACTTTTATTTAGTCATTGATGAATTATGATCCTGAAATTTGGATATTATTTTGTGTTACATCTCGAGAGAGCAACGCTTTGATTTTTCAGTGAATATTTAGCAATGAGTGAGATTTAAGCGCCATCTAGTAATGAATTTACTAAACCCCGATAGTAAAAGTTTTTATGATGATTACCTAAAATAACTAAAGAGTATATCTGACTAGAAAATACACAGTGATAGAAATAAAATATTTTTTAAAATTTTCGTTTATTTGTATATTAAAAAGAAGAAAATAAACTGTTTTCCAAAATTACTTTTGTGATTTTATTTATAGCTGTTTCAGAAGCTATAAAATTTTATCCGACTTTCATGTAAAATAAAAGAATCAATCAATGCAATTTTTAAAAAAATATAACTACTTGTCCCAGTGAATGAAAAAATAAGTTACAAAATTACAATTTTGTAGCAAAAAAAGTCGATATTATAATAAATATGCTCGTTAAATTTTGAAATAAAACTGATGTTTAAAAAATATTTTTAATGTTAAAAACATTTTTACATTAAATATTATATTATCATGGGAGAGCATGATCCTGTTTTCATTAAGGAGTTATGAATAATTGAAGGCAACAAATAATTGAATCCCCAAATCGCGCTGTTAATGGATAATCGCATACAAATGTATATTTTACCTGCTTTCACCAATATTGCATTATTATTATGTATACTGTTTTGAAAGCAAATGTGGTTTCGAAAGGTTTGCTTAGCTTTTAAAAAAATCAGTATGGCTTTTTTCATTTGAAATTTTTTTATGCATCAAAATTGATAGGCAACTAATTGTTGAAGCATCGAAAATAGAGACAACAAATTGGCGATTTATCTCTTTTTGAGAATTTGCTTTTAGATTTATTAGAAAATTTTTGCTTTTAGATTTATTAGAAAATAATGAAAAAGTTTGTCACATTTGGAGATTTACCACCAGCTAGTGAAAACTTGATTTCAAATTATATTTTTTCTGAATTTTTACGAATTGTCTTAATTTATTTAAGTAATGAACCAGTTAAAACCGGTTTGAAACAATCATGGAGCCATCAGATTACTCATGCTTTGATATTTAATAAGCGATGTTTTCCAGATAGAAAAATTGAATATATAAATTTATATATTCAAATAAAAATAATATATAAATATACATATAAAGTAGCAATACAAGCCAAGTAAAAAGGAATACAATAGAATCAAAATTACATTAAATAGACAAAGAATTCGATCTGGAGACTTTTCAAAGGTCACCTTCAGGCAAGGATTCCAAGTAAGGGATATTTTCTGTGAGGAATCGGACAGTGTCCAATAGTATTGACCCCCTTGACCCGAAAATTAAGGCAAAAAAAAGACACACCAATTTAACAGCAAAGACACAAAACAAAGCAACATTAAAAACATCGACACACATTATATATATATATATATATATATATATATAACACAGAGAGAGAGAAAGAAAGAGGAGGAGGGAGAAAGAAGTAGGGATAGAGAAGTCACGTGGTTGTTTCAAACTGCTTTATATTGGTTAATGACTTAAATCAGTTAAGACAAATAATGACCTAACAAATAATATTCTCAATGGCAATTTAAAATTTGCGATCGTAGATTTTAATTTTATTTTTACTTCCTATAAATGAAAGAAGTTGTTTTTTTAATTTTTTCCCCTAGTACGGAAATATCACTTCATTCTCACTTAAACGGGAAACATTGAAGTACCTGTTCAAAGATGAATCGATTAGGAACCTGTTTTTTGATTTCCGAAATTAGAAAATAGCGGTTCGAGTTTACAAAAATATTCTTTTCATAAAAATTCTATATAAATTAATATGTTTAAGAATTTATTTTTAGATAGACGTCTCGTGATTGATTCAAACAGGTTTAAATTGAATAATGATTTAAATCAATTAAGAAAAAAATTGACCTAACAAATAATATTCTCGCATGGTAACTTGAAATTTGAGATCGTAGATTTGATTTTTAATTTTATTTTTACTTCATATAAATGAAAGATTCTACATTGTATTAATAAACGAGAACGCATCATAAAAAATCATAATGCATCGTCTAGTTACGCAAAAAGTATCGAAAAAGATGTCCATTCCCATCCTAGAAAAAAATCCTTTTTTCCCTCGGAAAACACTTTTCGGTGTTGCTTTATTGGACTCTGAATTATTTTATTGATATCAAAACTTGTTTCCGATATCGAAGCCATTTGATTTGATTTCATTCTGCTGCCATCACAAGCCTTGAAATATCTCCCCTTTTTCATTTTGTACATTTATTCCTTCTATTTGTCTGACGGCGGTTTCGGCTGGCAACGCCTCTCTTTACACACCGCCGACTTTTTAAAGTGGATTTCGAGGCTTTCAGTTGAGATAAATTATGTATCGAGCTGTATCACAACATTCAGAAAGTTCAGCGTGGATTTTGCTGCTTTGGGTGGATAGGTATTTTCTGGCGAGTAGTCAACGGAAGAAAAAACAACATTAAAACTGTGCTTTATTTTCAAAATCATACCGGAAATATAAATCCGAGTTTTATAGTTTTTTTATTTTATTTTATTACTAGCTGGTACACGGCGTGCTGCTGCCGCAGAGAAATAATTTTGAAAATATGGATACTATAAATGGAATACTGTAAATGTAATATAATACTGTAAATGGAGTCTTCTTGTATGAAATTTACGGGACTGTAATATTTAAAATAATTTGCATGTGAATGAGAAGGACAAAAATATTCCTCAAATGTTGGGTTGTTTAGCATCATCGAATTTCAAATTTTTGATCGAGTGGCTTCGTTTTTATATGAAACTAGTTGGTACCTGGCTAGTTGCCATAGCAGAAGAAATAATGTTGGAAATATCGTTTGGAATTTAAAATAGCTGTCTTTTTAAATTAGGAATGATAGAAAGAATAGCATTTATTTTCTTGTCGGAAATGCATACATTCATTGAAATGGAGGGATACATAAAGGAGAAGTGTCAATAATATTAATTTAATTTTTTTAACTTTATTATCCAAAACTTTAAGGTTAGTAATGTTTTTTTATCGCCAGCAGAAACAAATAAATGCAATTAATGCTGAATGTCTCTGGTGAAAGGCAGATCAAGCCTCCCCCAATCATATTCTTAAAAGTTTGCATTTTACTATTTTTGAGATTTTAAGGGACACGCTATTGTTTCTGGAGTGTTTAGAGATCTTTGGTTTTACGGTGGTGGTATAGAGCTGCCATACCACCCATAGTTAGAAATGACACCACCAACTTATGATATCGATAAGAAGTATTGGATTCTTAAGCTTTGTTTGATTGTTTGTTTGTTTAGGGTGTTTTATGGCGCAAGAACCCTGAGATAGACTGTACTGCGCCAAACAATGGGTAAAATGATATTATTTTAAAAGAATCACCAAAGGTAATATGAGTAAAATGTAATCACGATTCAAATAAAGGGAAAAATCGTTTTGGACTTTAAAAAAGCAAAGAGTTGGACATGAGGCATCTTATCCAGCAGTAAAGATAATGAAGGGCAAGACTTTTCAAAAAATATGTGAGCGCTGGGCATTGAAATGTGGGCATTCTGACAAAATATGCTGCACAGACATTGGACAATTGCATCGCGAACACGGTGCTGGTTGTTCACCTGACAACAAACGAATGTGTCCAAATCTAGTGTGTTCAATTCGTCACAACAGTATCTGCCTTTCAGTTCGCTCATGAAGGCCTAGGTTGCTTTGTTTGATAGTCGTGTCGGTGCATCTGTCAAAACACGAATGAGGAGTAAGCTAAACACCAATTTTAAGAGAAAGAAGATGAAACTTCAGAAATTTGAGAAGAGGAAATTTGAGAATTTTGTGCCAGCCATACTAATGCTCTCAATGGTAGACTTCCTAGTCGATTATCTTTCAGTTGATCTGGTATTGGTTGGTGGCCTGATGGTAAGGTCTCGGCTAAATTTTAATTTTTTTTTCATTTCTTATTTAATACCAACAGTTTTTTTAAACTACTGGCATGCGAAATACACAAAAAGTGTTGTTATTACCAAAAAGTTCGAAATCAGGATTTTGACGAATCGCTATGCTTTACATACCCCACGAATTCGAAAAACAGATTTTTACTTTATATCCATCTAAGACAAAGATAACATAAAGACATACTGAATTAGAAGGATGAAATTTGCTGTACAGAGTTTACACCCAATTTGTAGATTTCCACCCCATTTTGAGTATCAATGGAGGGTCGCGGTGGCCTGGTGGTAAGGTATGAACTTCGGAGCCGGAGGATTTCAGGTTCGAGACCACCGATTCCACCGAAGCACCGTCGTGTGAGAGGGTGGCTTGATATGTCAGGCCAAACGTCCTGCCACTGGCGTGGCGTGGTGTGGTGTGAAGAGAAGGGGTGCCAGATCAGGTGTCGTCCTCGTAATCTTACCGTGGGTCAAAATCATGAGGTCCGTCCTAAATTAGCCCTAGTGTTGCTTTACAACAGAACGTTAATATAACCAAACCAAACTAAACTAATGTGGTATTGCTTGAGGTAAGAAAAGATTACGAACAAGCTAAAGAAACAATAAATGCTTTAATCTTTGTGATTGATAATTGGGAATGAGATTAATTACATTTATTGGCAGCTAAGGATGAATTTGAAAAAAAAATTCTTAAAAATTCTGTAGAATCACCTCCGAATATATCCTAACAGCTTTAAAATGAGAGGGCTTGAAAATTTTAAAGATTATTATTCTTTTTATCTGGGACAGAGGGAAATAAATCTATTAAATGAACTCTAAATCAAACTGACTGTCTGTTAGTGTATTTATAAATGCTGTACAAATAAATCTATTTATTACCTCATATTTTAGCTCATATTTTTTTCCTCACTGTGACAAAATTTAGATCACTTGAGCTGCCTGTAAATATCAGAATTTCCATTTCAAATTTATATTTAGCCTTTTATATTTAAAAATTAGGAGATAAGTACCCAAAATTGGAAACTAAAATTTTTTTATATAAATAAACATAAACCTAATTTATGTATATTATCACATAAACTTACGATACTCATAATTTTATTTAAATAAATAAATTTTTAATGTTAGTTTATTCAACAATTAGATACAGCATTTTAGTAAGAAAAATCAATAATTTTACAGTTTTATTTCATCTTTGTAACGATATTTTATTATTTAGTGATTGCCTAGTACTGTCTTTGTGATATTTTGGATTCCTGTTCAGAATTTTCACATTTTAATCATCGTTTCGTCCATCATTCAATCATATTGAAATTTCTTATGAGAAGAGTCAAGTGAAATTGCATGTGATAAAAACAGATGAGTATGTTATTCAATCTATAAGAATGGATTGTGTTCTAAATTGAAAGCTTAAAGAATGAAAACCGTTTTTGTTAATAAATGAGAAAGTAGGAAATATTTAAAAATAAAAACATTGGAGTACAAAGTGCATTTTAAAAAAAAAACTTGATATGATAAAAAAATAATAATACTGATAAACTAATCAGTAGTAAATATAATAAGAAAGAAAATTCACGATAATGTTAAAAATTGAAAATGTATTTACACAATAGTTCAATTTCATTCAACTTTCATTCACTTCCATCAACGCATTACTCTTTTTCAATTTTGTTTTTGATATTTATATTCTCGATAAAAAAATTCTTATACTTAAAAGCTATTCGATGTTAATTAGAAATTGCTGTTGTTTCCATTGGCACTTGTCATTGACAAACCCGCTGTCAGTGATTCTAAGCCTAAATGTGCATCCCTTGTTTTGCAGTAGCGCCAACTAGGGCCAAGAGTATGGCTTAGCCACTTCGTACCTCACATTCGCTTGCACAACCCCTTTTTAAAGGGGAGGAATGCTCACACTTCTCACAGATGGAGCGCAGAAGACACTCTGCCAGACAAGGCTTAATTAGTTTAATTTAGTTTTTTGAACGTACCGTTGTAAAGAAACAGCAGGGCTATTTTTGGGACGGACCTCATCATTTTGAACTGCAGTCCGACGACGAGGACGACACCTGAGCTGGCACCCCCTTCTCCACACCAGCGGCAGGACGTTTGGCCTGAACAGATTTAATTTGCAAGAGGCTCCCTTACGCAACGGTTCTTGGGAGGAATCGAGTCTCGAACCTGAAACCCTCTGGTTCCGAAGCTGAAACCTTACCACCAGGCCACCGTGACCAGGGGAATTTAGAAGTTTGCTTCAGAGTGCAAATTCTTGCATCATTTTTCATTAATCTTCTTGAAGAAAGACTCAAAGCAGCCCAACAGAATCGGTAAGAGCAAGTTCAAATATTCCAAAACTGCCTGACATTAATATCAACATGTTTCCTGTAAAAAATAAATGAAAAAGTTATACCAAATTTGCATTTCGAAGTACATTGTGATTCGCTTTAAAATGAAATTTGCCTTTAATTTTACCTACCATGCTTAAGTACTTCGTATTTCAATTCTTAGAGATAAAAGAAATTTGATGTGGAGCTCATTTAAATGCATTTTAGCTATATTAATGTGTATCATTTATGTTTGTCAACTGAAATTTGCTTTCAGATGCTTTAATTGAATGTCTTCAGTTGTATTTCGAAATAAAAGCCAGCTGTCAGGAATCAGCATTCGTGTCCGAATGGCGCGCAATAATCTTAAAAAATAGGACATGGACACATCGGATTAAAATGTGTTGAAACGTGTTTTAAAGCATGTTTAATGTAACATCACCATTTTCTGAAAGAACGTTTAAATAGCTTTACGGAATCTAAATAGAGGAATATCAGGAGGAATGTTAACCACTTGACGTAGGAATTTACTTCACTTCCTAATTAAACGGCGAATTTATTAGCTTCCTAATTGGAATGCTTACTATTATTTTTATTCCTTTAATAATAATACGTTTTAAATCACTTTCTTCATTTTAAATTATTGAATACTTTTCACTTAATGGCAGATTAAAAATTCAATAACTCGATGCACGTCTCAGACAGCGCCGTTTTTCTTCTGGTGGTAGGTATTTATTTATTTATTTTGGCAGAAAACAAATTTCAATGACATCCATTTAAACTATTACCATGTTTTATAACATTTAGTCCATTATTTTCCCCTTTATGACCATTTCAAGGTAGAATTTTAATAGCAAAAACATATTTTTCAGCTAAAATTTGTCTTTTACTTCCATTTTCTCAACACTTTAATTTGCATAAAAATTCTCTACCGTTAGCATGATATCTCAAATGCCAATAGAGGTTTTCACATAAAAATTTCAGCCTGTGTTTCAAATAATATAGACAATGAAATGAACCAAGAGTTTTATTGTGAGTGAAATACTTTTTTATTTCTAGGGGTTTTCAGAAAAATGAAGTTGTGAATGGATGGAAAAAATGCATATATACGTATATTTTTACCCATCGCAAGATTTTTCCTATATTTTGGTTCATTTCATTCATCAACGTATTCTATCACTTGTGTACAAAAAAAATGGGATCGCTGCATTGCCGTTTTGTGTAACATGTTAACCGTTTTGGTTCCATTTCACAAAAATGTACTACAAATATTTCTCAAAATATATTATATTTTCAAATAATTTTTTTGTATTTATCGTATTTTATATTATAATTGACAATACATCTAAAAACCATGATATAAGGCAGTTTTTAAAAATTGCTACTTTTCAAAACTTTTCCTTTGAACTTAGTCTGATGCCTTAATTATAACCACCCCGTATTTCACTTCAAATTAAACCACCACTACTGATTTCGCTCATTTAATTCCATCTTACGCAAGGGAAAAAAACCTAGTCCATTTGACGTCCGTGGTCAACTGAACTCACTTCGTTTCCATTACGCACATTCTTAAGAAATTCTTTTAAGCTATAAAAAGGCCCCCCTTCGAATGTGTCTGTAGTACCTGCTATTTGCTTCTTTGAAGCTTTTCCTTGGAGCGGAAATATCATTTTATTCCTATCAGAAAGAAAACGTTTCTAGAAGTATCCGCAACTTGGCGAAGAATGAAAAGGAAAAAAAAATCCCTTGGCGCTTTTTTCATTCTTTTGTTGGCGCTTTTTTATTGAATTGTAGAACTTTTTCCAATAGAAGATTTAGAAAGCAGCTAACTACACGTCAGGGGAAGTCTTGGGGATGGAGCAAAGTATTGTCTCGCTGAAGGGGGGAGGGAGAGAGGGGTAGGGGGGGATATTTGGAATATCTTCCAAGTGCTGGAAAAAAAAAGGAAACTTTCAGTGAAACTTGATTAAAAATCTGTTTCTTCTTTCACCGCGGAAGAAATGAATTTTACATCGTGGACAAATGGTCTGTAAATGATTTGCTTCCTGTGGGTGGTTTTTCTGAATGAATTTAAAGAGGAAAAATTTCCATTTTAAAAATTCTTGGGAAAATCCAGGATAAAAAAAATTGATTTTCGATTCATTTTCGTTTCGAGGTTAGTGGAATAGGTTGCGAAACATTCTGGAAAATTCTTTAATTTATAAGGAATCTAAATATTGCTGGTTATCTATAATAATAAAAAGGAATGTTTTTCTAGATATCTCTTATGCCATCCTATACCGTTCATCCGATTTTGCGATGAAACTAGGTCACCTGATTGCTTACATCTACAGGATGGTTAAAGGCATAGTACAGTTATCTAAAATAAAAATTCAGATCTCAACCGCATCTACTTACCAAGAGTTCATCCGCAAATAACTTGCAGAGGAGACTATAGATTGAGTAGAAATGATAAATCGAAGTGAAAGGTTCATATTTTGTAGCTATAGTACGCAAATGTCATGCAAGTCATTTTCAGAGGTAACGACTCTAAGAGGTAAGAAAGATTTGGGGAGACCAACAATGGAGATTTTATATATTAATTAAATGATAGAGTGTTTTACAGTAATTTCCAAAACTATTATAGTACAAGCAATTTTGTACCATCATAATTTTCAAAACATTATCTTTTCAACTATATTAATGATTTTGAGGTATAAATATATTTTCTATATTTAATCGATTTAAAAAAAATTAATCACATTTTCTCAAATTAAATTTGAGAATTCTGAACGAATATGAAACGAGTCCGAGACACAATAAATAGTTTCTTGCGTTACCATTCTGAAAGAACACCAACTTTTACGATTCTGAAATAATTCACAAATCTAATTTATAAAATAGGATATTTATTTGTTCTTATTTTATGTACTGTCGTCTCGTTCATCCTATATCGATAAAAAATTGCCAAATGATGGATTCATTGCACTTAGTGTTATTTTTTCGGTGGCAGCAACGAGCTAATGCACCAGCTAATGTTGAATACAACACACTTTCGATGTAGAATTGTTTTTCTCAATCACTTCTTATGTGTTTAAAATCATTCAATATTACCGTATCATCGGAATACTACTACTAAATGTAACATAACAAAGTCTTAGTAAAGATCAGTTTAAAATGTAAGCAGATAATACTGCTTGCTTTGTAGCGAAATGAGTTTTTTAATGGAAGCTTCTGTGTATTAAAATTTAAAATCGCATCTTTGTAAGTTTAAATTGAAGGTATTTCTTTTCTGATATGCTACAATTTTAAAATGTATTGTTACGCTGATAAGACAAAAAGTATTTGAACTCTTCCGAAACGGAAATATCGGTTAATAGCTTAATTTTACTTAGTTCTGTTTGAACACGAAAGGTGTCATTTGCAAATATAACAAACTATTTGATTCTTTAATGATGATCCATACAACATATTGTTACGTATTTCCTATCTTTCTTAATTCGTCGGGTTCGTTTACTTGTATAGTGTGTTTGTACGGTGGGAGAGGAGATGAAAAACACCCAATGATCAGTCCGTTAGTAGAAGACACAACACAGACGACGTTTATTTACAGAACGAAGTCAAACAACCTTCATTTACAGCCGAGATGAACACACGGCAGCACATAATAACGACTGTACCTCCCAAGTAGTAATAATATCCACAGCACTGGTTACAGTATTCGACGCTGCTACCTCAGCAGACTATAAGACACACAGCTCAGTTCAACATTTGCTTAACTGCTTTGCTATCATCTGGAGGACTCGTTATCTAACGCCGAGTATATTGAGACTACTCTACCCGAAGCTTGATACTGTAGTCCTTATATAGCCCTAGGAGGCGAGGCAAGAAATGTCTGGACCAATCAGGACGCATCTCGGATTCAAATGGACGAATCGGAAAAATTCTCAGTTTCGAGAATTGTCCATTTTATAGCCAAATTTGTCACCAAGTCGCCAAATGGTCGCCAAGCTCTGGAATCATTTCTAAGAGCCTCCGCAGCATTCATTACAGAAT
Organism: Argiope trifasciata; assembly: GCA_026543055.1. Lineage (NCBI taxonomy): Eukaryota > Metazoa > Arthropoda > Arachnida > Araneae > Araneidae > Argiope > Argiope trifasciata. The sequence goes on along the minus strand of JAPMOQ010019763.1, from coordinate 201,207 downwards.
ACTGTAAATCTCCCTTTCCGGTGACGAAACCAATTATATAAGGAAACAGCACCACACACTCGTAACATTCGTAACAATATTGTTATGTTTTTTAAAGACTAAAAATGATGAGCGTGATGAAAAAAAATAATTTTATAAAAGCATACTTTTATTAGGGGAATTAAGGTGTAGAAAAATATTTCTTTATCAAAATAGAAACGAATGAAAGCAATAAAAACTGACCAGGAATTTAAAATATAGAGATTAGAAATTAAATCGCAAGAAATATTAGAAATTCCCAAGTTGTCTTACAACGTTGGAGATGCCGATTTCCCACTATTTTGTCATATATATATATATATATATATATATATATAATG
>JAPMOQ010019763.1:152353-197577 GCA_026543055.1 Argiope trifasciata | reverse complement strand
TATGTCTCGTATGCGCTGAGGTACCGCTCATCTGACTAAGATAAAACTTCAACAACTTTTGCTTGCACTTACGCAAAGCTTATAGGCATAATACATTTATCTAAAGAATAAAAAAATATTTTCAGAAGATCTATTTACCGCATCTATGAACCGTGGATTAATCACCAAATAATTCTACAAGGAGACAATATAGATGGAGTAAAGATGCTAAATTCAAGCTTAACGTTCATATTTCGGAACTGTTGTATGTAAATGCAATGTAATGTCTTTCTCTGGGGCAATAGTTATATTAAAGAAAAGTTTAGTGTTTCCAATCCTATATTTTTGAAATTTTAACTAAACATGGAATAAAGTTTTAGCATTTTTTGTAGTAATTTCCAAAAATGAACAAATAAATTTGCACCCTCTTAATTTCCAGAAAATTATCTTTTCAACTATATTACGAATTTACGGTATAAATATAAACTCTATGTTCAATCAATTTTAAAGGAAAATATTTTAATCACATTTTTTGATATAACACTAAAGAATGCTGAATGAATATGAAATGACTCACGAGATGCAATAAAAAGTTTCTTTCATTACCATTTTGAAAGAATACCAAGTTTTACAATTCTGAAAGAATACACGAACTTAATGTATAAAAATGAATATTTGCTTGTAGAGTAAGAAAAATAAAATAAATACTCTTTATGCTTCTGGGTCCTACAATTTCAACGGATGTATTCGTTGACGACAAGAAAATAAATATCATTCTTCGCATCATTCTTAGTTAAACAAGAGGATTATTTCGAATTCCAAATGACGTTTCCAAAATTATTTCTTCTGCGGCTGATAAAGGCCGGGAACCAGCTAGTAAAAAATAAATTTTAGTGCCAAGTGTTGTCCGAACAAACGTTATTGATGAAAAATGAGTGATTTTTTTTCTAATTACATTCATTCCTGAGAATATCATTTGTTATTTATAATGTTAATATTTAGTAACATTTGATAAATGTTATGTAAATAAATAATTTAAGTGATCGAATAGCGTTTCTAATTGACATGCTATATTAATAAAAATAATATAATGAATAATGCTTAGTTCGGGAGATTTTTTATTGATCTTATGACCAGTTTTCATACTTAGTACAAATAAATTAATCTATTAAAAACATCTCTTCTGTTGAGCGTCTAGCATTAAGGTATCCGACTACGTTAAAAACACTTGTTATCGACCACATTGAAAAATTCTTGTTTTATTGTAATTTCTTGTAGTTCAGACTTTCCTCTTTCCAAAACGGTTCAATTTTTCTAGGAAAAGGAAGGTCTGACCTATCATCCGGGGCCACCTATTTTTCAACTGAAATCTGTCTTCCACTTGAATTTTAATTTTCATAAAAATTCTCCACCGTTGAGATGATATCTCAAAAACTAATGGATGTATTTACATAAACATTTCAGCGCGAGTTTTAAGTAATATGGACAATGAAAGGAACCAAAATTTGGATTGTTGGTGAAATAATTTTTTCATTTATAGGCGTTTGTCGAACAATTAATTTGTGAATGGATGAAAAACATATATACGCATGTTTTTACGCATCAAGATTTTTTCTTAGATTTTGCTTCATTCCATTCATCATTATATTTTATATTTTGCGGACAAAGAAAAATAGGACTGCTGAATTACCATTTTGTGTGAGAGTGTTAACAGTTTTGATTAAGTTTCATTAAATCTACTCCCAATATTCCTTTTTCTGAAAATATATTATATATTTTCAATAATTGATTTTTATATTTATAGTGTTTAAGACTGACATTACATCGAAAATCATAAATAGTTTCTAAAAAAGTCCAATTTTTCAAAAATTCTTTTTCGAACGTAGTCATACACCTTAACAGAAAAAAAAAGAACACGCTATCCACGTTTTTATATTCCATTTTTTTCTTCGGATTATTTTCATTCGCATTAACGATTAATCGATTTCTAGACATTCGATACGATCACTTTACACGGATCCGCATCTTCTTCGATACTGTAACCGTACCGGAAAAAGGAATTATGAAACTCAGGAGCAAGCATTTTCATCCCAAGTTCATTGATTTTGCCATTTCGACAACTGCTCAGAGATAAAAGGAGGGAATTCTTTAGAATAAAAGGCTCTTCTCTTCCCCCCCCCCTCCCTTTTTAATGCCGAAATCTTTTCTTTCACTTGCGGCGACTCGTTTAATTCCTCTCGTTTGGATCCATTATTATTTTGTTGTTGTTGTTGTTCTTTTTGCTCCGATTCGCCAAGCGATTCTTTTTAACTCGCTTCATTTGTTCCCATCTTTTTATTGGGAATTTTCCTCAAACATTGGCCGGAAACAGGGATTGATTCACAATGGATCATTCGAAGTTCTTTATTTATGGTGGTGGTGGTGGGTCGGTCTAATGCCACTTGGTCCTACCAAGCCGAATGAGCGGAGCTCTTTCGAATGCAGATAGAGGTGTGCGCGTTTCGTAGCGAACGAGCACCGTTCAGTCGAATGCACATGGCACAACCCTTCTGAGGGGGTGGTCGAACACATTCGTCCATCCCCAAGTCAGAATGTAGATCCGAATCACAGACCGACTCATCCCTGATTCAGTGCCCCCAGTGGTATCATTTGTGATGGGAACTTTGCAGTCACGACCTATTGAACGTCATCTCGTAGTGCAAACAATAGGCTGACCCAGTTAAATAGACATCGCATGAAAGGCTTAGGAAGGCATAAGAGACACTCAGATGAACATTCATTTTTATTTATATGGATAAAGACCACATTCCCCTTAAAAAAACCGTAAATTCCTCGTAAAAAGGTAAAAGAACATTAGTAGGAATGTAAGTTCTTAACAGAACAGTTGACAATTCTACACCATTTGTCGTAAGTAAAACTTCAGCATTATTCAACAGTTTAAAATAAATTGGTTGGTATTGGATCTAATGCCACTTGGTCATACCAAGCCCGAATGAGATTTAGCTCTTTCAAATGAAGGCAGAAGTGTGCGCTTTTCGTTGTGAACGAGCACCGTTCAGGGAAAAGGACGACTTTGCTCGAACACTCACGACACAACCCTTTTGAGGGGGAGGGGGTCGAATTCATTCATCCACCCTTCCGCATGTCAGAATTTGGATTCAAATCAGAGACAGACTCACAACTGATTCAGTGCCCCCAGAGGTATAATGGAACTTGGAGGACTTTGCGTATTGAACGTGCCCCCACTGCCATGAGCCAACACGGTGGTCTTTGGCCGAGACGAGAACAGAACTCGCTACCTTTCGGTTGCAAGAGAGACGCTCGACTAACCACGTGACCTCGGTTCCTCTTTATTTATAATAGGGGAAACGGCTATTTTCAATCTAATGCTACCTAAACAAAGAATCAAACAGTGCTCAAATTGCATTGATTCATAATTGATATTTAACAAAATGGATTTTTCTGAACTTAAAAAAACCGAAAGGAATTCAATATTTTGAATGATAAATTTTAGATTTCGCAACATTATTTCTCATTATAGATGCATTTTTTTCCCATTAAATCACTGTTTAATTTTTCTATTAACACCTATAAATGAAAAAGTATTTCACCAACAGTAAAACCTTTGGCTCATTTCATTGCCCAAAGTATTGAAAACACACTGATATATTTATATAAATACCTCTGTTTGAAATATCATGTTAACGGTGGAAAATTTTAATGAAAATTAAAATTGAAGTGAAAGAGAAATTTTAACTGAAAATATGTTTTGCTTAAAATACCCCTGGTCAAGTCTTCCTTTTCCCAAAAAAGATGAACTGTTTTGGAAAGAGGAAAGTCCAAACTACAAGAAATAACAGTTAAAAAAACAAATCGCCAATGTGGTCGATGACCAGTGTTTTTAACCTATTCGGTATACCTTAAAAATGGCAGTTCTCAGTGTGTGCAAAAGTATTGTTCAGGTTAATGGAAGCTTAACATCAAAAATCTACCCCTTATAAACACCATTTTCCTCTCAGGGGGTGCCACCACTGTGGCAGTTTTTAATTTTTAAGCCTCCTCTTGGAAAACCTTTTAATAATATCTCCGAAATGACGCTCAACGGGCGATATCTCGACGTCTAGTGACTGCGACCATTAAGCGGAGACCCCTCGGCTTAATGATCTGTTGGGACTTCAAAATCCTTTATCTCCGGCAAACATGGAAGGGTTTGTTCGTTCGTCAGCTCCGCTGTTTGCAGGAAACATTTTCCTGCCCTCTCTCATCTTTGTTCGCGGTGAAAAGCCATTTTATTCAATTATTCGGAGGTCACCCGTGAAGCTTGGGAAGAAGGGCCCACTCATCGTAAGGGCAGCAAATTATTGACTGAGAATGGAGAGCTGTTTGAAAAATTATCTATTTCATTCTGGTACTTAAAGGCAAAGATGTATGAGCATCTAGAAATCTAGTATTTTTAACCATGTTCTCGCATATTAAAAAAATTGAGTATACATCTGATAATCTTTTTTATGGAAGAATTAGAAGATGCGTAGTGTCATGAAAAGTCCTTAAAAAGTGCTTGAATTTGAAAAACGTTTTAAAGCACCATAAAAGTACTTGGTTTTGAAAGTGCTAATTTTTCTCGAGAAAAGCAAAGAAGATGTACCCTTATTGTTTCCGCATTCGATGAATAAGCGAAATCGAATAGTCATAGATATTTGTTTGCTGGATATAGCAAAAAAGAAAACCGACGTAAGGGAAGCATTCAGTTAAAGGAAACAACAGTTTTAACACATGTTAAAGATAAAGATTAGCGAACTTTTTTCCAATCCTTTTTTCAATATTGGGCACAGTATTGCTATTTTGGAATGGTTATTCCGAAAGAGCGAAGTAAGAAATATGCCGAACTGTTTGTAACTCGAAAAACGTCTGAACTTCTTTTACATGTAGAGTTCTAAATTGTTCTTTTATAAAAGTTTATATAAATTTTTGGTAATGATAGTTTTTTTTTTTTTCATTTTTATTACTTTTCACTGTTTTTGTCTAAACCAAAAAGACATTTATTTTATAATAGAAGACATTCAGCAAATATTATGGAAACACAGAAATAAATATTAAAAGTTTAAAAATGCACAATTAAAATTAATTTTTTAAAATTTTAATTAAAATTATGCATTATAATAAAATATAAAATAAATAGTATTAGAAAAAAAACACTCAGTATTATATATGCTTACATGTATAAAGATACTTATTGTTTTCTACTATGGTGCTTAAAAGGTGCTTAATTTTTGCAGAACTTTCTCAATACGCACCCTGAATTATAAAAAAATAGGTGAAGTCGAAAAAGTGGACTTCAAGATTTCGACAAATCTTTGTCACATGGAATTATCCAAATATTTCTTTGAAAGCAGTTTTTGAACAATTTATGTACACATGATAATTGAAGCTTTCCGAATGAAATTTGAAGCTTTTGCACTCATATTATGGATGTGTGTAAATTTTGGAAAAAAAATACAGTTTAGAGAATTAAAATTCATGAAAAAAATAAAAGATTGTAATAATGATAATTAAAAGGTGTACGTACACACTTGAAACTTTGAAAATCGTTCCAAATATCGCATAATTATTTATGGATTCCAAAATGTTTTCTGCTCCTTTAGTGCTCAAACGATATTAAGATATTGTCCGTATTTGGATTATTTCTGGAATTATAAGGATTTTTCTTCCGTTGTTTTCAATAAAAAACTCTTTCGGCTTTTTTTTTAAGCTCAATTTATGAAGAATGATATTTTTGCATTTTGTTGTTTCATTCAAACAATCATAACTCAACAAGAAATGAACCAAATACAATTATTTATGCATAAAAATAATTTATATGAAACAACGGATGTTTTGTGTTTCAATCTAAGCTATATTTATAGAAAAAAAATTTAATAGCTATTTAAAATTTAAAATGACAGTTTCATTCAAACAGTTATAACTCAACAAGAAATCAACAATATACTTAATCATAATTCATATATTACTTATAATAATAATTCATGTATCATAATAATCCATACATACATAGATTGTTTTATTTTTGCATGCATTTAAAAAAAAATTTATTCTCCACTTGAATGTAATATTTTTAATAAGATTTAATTGCTTAACATTCGTCACGGTTTTACATTTTCTTTGATATTTAAAAAAATCTCTGAAATGCAATACTTTTGTTAAGGTGCGATTCTTTGTATAAAGCACGAAAGAAATTTCGCATTTGGAATTTTCGATTGCGATTAAGAAATTACATTTATAGGCTTCTTCTTGTATACAGCGACCCCCCCCCACCACCTGATTCACGGATCTGAGGTGATCGTTCTCAGGTTCATGTCTTTTTGTTGCATACAGCCGACCACAACACCACCACTGAACGTAGCAGTATCGACAGGATTTGTTGTGGTCAACTGCTGAATAAGTGTTGCCCAACTGACATGGACCGAACAGTCAGACTAACATTCCTTTCGGGGTAGTGAATAGCTGTCTTCCTCCCCATCTGTACGCTCTCAAACAGTTAGAATGAAACTGTCCAATGACCTGGTACCATCAGTACTGCACTTAAGTCATTATTTACTATCTTCAGGTCTTTCCTTCACACTGGCACCCCCATACATTCCATTAAATACTGGTAATTCGAACGAATTACTTCACAAATGCGGTTATTTTCTTCCAAATGTTTGGAAATAGGCAGGAAATGCCCCGTTCAAGACATTATTTGGATTATAAAATATTTATTGGATGAGTCATTAAAGGAGAGATTTTATTTGCAATAACGTGATATAATTTGAAGCATTGAAGTCCTATGAACTGTTCATTTTTTTTCAAGAAAATTTCTCGCTTTTTACATCGGCTCTGTCAAGTTTTAATTTTTTCGCAAGCACTGAATATTTGAATGATTTAGAAGAATCATTTAAGGTATCCGACTACTTTCGATGAAAAATTTTTTAAAGTTTGAATTTTTTAAAAATTATTTAAAATTACGGTTTTTAGATGTATTGTCAATTTTGAGACAAAATACTATAAATACAATAAACTTATTTTAAAATATAGTATTTATATAAATATATAATTATAAATTTTATAAATATATAATTATAAATTTAACCAAAATGGTTACTACTCTACACAAAATTCTACTGCAGCAATCCTATTTTTCTTTCAACACATGTTAAAGAATTCATGAAATGAACCAAAACTTAAGAAAGATTTTGAGATGCAAAGAAGTGATGTGTAAAATTATACTTATACATGTATTATTTTCCCGTAAAATCAAAACTTAATTTTTATAAAATACTAATAAATGAAAAAGTATTTTACCGACAGCAAACTTTTTGGTGTATTTTATTGCCCATATCATTTAAAACACACGCTAATTGTTTTTAAATGCAAATACCTCTGTTAGTTTTGGGGATATCTGTTAACAGAATTTTTATGAAAATGAATGTTCTCAGAAAATGGAAGTGAAAGACGCATTTTAGCTGAAAATTCTGTGACCCTGAATGGTAGGCCAGGCCTTTCTTTTCCTAGAAATGACGAACTGTATTGGAAAGAGGAAAGTCTGAACTACAAGAAATAGCAATGAAAAAAACTGTTCTAGAAATCCAGTGGTTTTAACGTAGTCGGACTTTAAGTTTCCAGTTATAGTTCGTTTTAAATCGGAGCATCTCGTTTCAAAGACAATATTTAATTTTAAATTAAAGAAATTGCGTACCATTAAGAAAAAAACACGTATTCTGAAGCATAATAAAATATAATTCCCTAGTACTAAAATAGAAAAATAATCCTTTTTATGAATCCTACTCTAAATTGAAAGATCTTAATTCTATGGTCCTAAATTTCTCGAATCAAATTTATTCGTTGCCATAGATTATCTTCAGTGCCGACGCGCCATGAACTCGCCCGTCATGAATTTTCCGGATAACAGATCACTTAATTCTGATTGTTTGGCTTTCCCGGCTGCAAATTGAAGAGGATCGCGAAGTTAATGGATTGCATATCTCTCATCAAGAACGCTTCTGCAGGCGTGAGTTGGAATCATGTGCATATGTCCGTGGAATTTCAATTACCCTTGTAAAGGCATATCTTGGGCACTGTAAAGCTCAATGATAAACTATTTTAAATGTTTTCTGTTAGTTCACTATAATAATAATTTTGGCTGTTATCTGTTATAATAACCTGATTTGTTGTTACCCAGATGGAGCAGTTTATTGTACTATATTGTGCGATATTATACGATGTTAAACAATATCCTACAATTATAAACAATATGGCGAATATTCATTAATATCAGACAACATTTGTGTGCTAATATAGGTTCAGGTAGCACAGTCTGTTTTACTATATTGGACAATATTGTACGAAATTATATGATATTCCTCAGTATTAAACAATATTGCGAATATTAATCTATGTCATACAATATTATACAAAATTGATTAATATTCGCCGTATTGTTTAATATTCTGGAATATTGTATTAACTCGCACAGCCTCCCAGATACTGGAGAAAACAATTTTTAAAAAATAAATTTGATGGAATGACGAAGTTGTGTTTTAAAATATGAATCTCAATAATAATGAATTCTTCAAAACAGTAACACCCTGAACAAGTGATGAACCCTGACTTTTGTTAACTCATTTGTTTTCTTGAACTGAGTACCATTTCTTAATGACTGAGTAACATTCCCCGTCCCCCTTTAGTGATAAAATATTTCAGCCAGCTGTGTGCCTTTGTGTTTGCTCGACACCTTTAGATAACTAGATGTTGCAGATGTTCTCCTTTCGGGACCTGGGGCCTCTATAGCTAAAAGAACACACGTGGAAATTCTTCCCCCAGAAGACAGTGATAGGGCTTTCAGAGACAATGGAATATCCAAACACCTGGGGGCTTAATTTCCCTATTGCAAGCTGATCCCATGTTCCAGATTTTTCGGTGTGCCTTAATTACCTTCCGACGACAGACTGAGGCCCTTGGAAATGGTCCTTTGCTGGACATGATTGGCCGGAAAAGAGGACCAGTAGTCACTGAAGAAGAAGAGGTGGGAATTTTCTCTGAGGTAAAATACGGAGAGTTTTTTGGAAAGGAGAGAAGGGTTTCTGGGAGACAGCTGGAGTACGCCCATGAATCCGGTAGATTTGTAGCGTTGCCTGAAACGATGACTGACTGACCAACCCATGAATTCTCAGTGGTGTTGTGTTTACTTTTTAATGAAGAGCTGCTTTTCAAGTAAAACCCTTCCACTTGGACTGTTGTGACGTAAATAACAATGATTTAATCAAGATAAGAACGAGTGGTTCTTTGTACATGTATAGGGCTGTCAAATAAAGAAGTGTCAACAAAATTCTGAGTATTCTTTGATCTATCGTGATCAAGTCATTACAACTGATACTCCGGCACCATTGGAAGAGAGTGCAGTCAGCATCAAAATACCCGCTTCTGACGGATAAACCTGAAATCTGGTTTTACCAGGCGGAAGCTCAGTTCCAAATTTTCAAAATAACTTCAGAGATCACTGAATGCAATTATCTGGTGGAGAGGTTGGAGCCATGTTTCTTGGAAAATGTCTAGGATATTATTTCCAGAAAGACTGCGTGGTCACTTTAGCCTTGTGGTCATGTTATCTGGTTGCGAACCATAAGACTGCGAGTCCGGGTCCAGCTTTCTTCAAATAGAAACACCTTTATAGTAATGGGATTATGATAAAATATAATCGCATCAGTCCAGCAAAAGACAATTTACAACCGATTGTCTGGAACGAAAATTGACTTGATTTCATTACGACTCAATGCACATTTTGTGAGACCTTCTCACATTACAGTATGATGCCCCTCAGATTCTGCTATAATTTGGAACACGTTACTGCAATGTATTTGAAAACTTCAAAATTCGATCAACCAATTATCGTGCTACCAAACAAAAATTAATTTATATTTTACTAGCTAGTACCCGGTGCTTTGCTGCCGTAAAAGAAATAATCTTGGAAATATCATTTAGGAATTTGAAATGGTTATCTTGTTTCATTAGGAATGATAGAAAGAATAACATTTATTTTCTTATCAACAGAGATAAAACATAATCGCTAAACAGAGATATAACATAATTTTTCTAGTTGCTTTGCTCTAAGGGATCAAAGTTTTTGGACATTTTTTCGTTTCATATTTCCTCTGTGTCAATAACACATTGGACTGTCGGAATGAAGGTATTGAAAATATCATTTATTTAGATGACAAGGAAGAAATTTTGTGTTTCTTAAAAGAATACATTAATTTTAACAGTTGTTTGATTTCGATGGACATTCTGTATATACAGACCTCACGATCTAATCTGATAAAAAGAAAGGTGATAAAATTTTTATTACTTCAGCAGCATGCAACAGTTTAAAATAAAATTGTTTAATTTAGTATTTATGTAGTCAGATAATTTCAGTTTTTGAAACACAAACCAAGGAACTGCATTTTGTGTGCGGAAAATAGATTCCACACAGTGAAGAGAAACAAGTTTTCTTTAAAAATAAAATTCAGTCAATCCGCGAGCGACATCCTAAGCCAAGACCAATAACGGCGAGGCTTAAACTCATTATCTGAATTATTTCCCGCCCTTAAGATTGACTTAAGGCAACGATTCCTTTCGAAAGAAAGAGCCGAGCTCGCATTCGAAAATTCCATCCCCGGCCCCACTTCCGGAATTCAACAATCGGGGTTCTTCAGGAGCGGTAATTAAAATTAATGAGTTTTAATACAGGAGCTTAAGATGCTTGAAACGGGCATTGGAAATATGATGAATGGGTTGCAGAGAGTAATCTTGTTGGGGTAAGAAAAAAGATTCAGTCGGCAATTTAGACGCGAAAATCTTGATGGTTATCTTTCCAGTCGAATTTTATTTCTGATTGTTTTTGTGGGGTATTAAAAAAAGCTCTTTTTCTCTGACGCATTCTAAAAACAACATGCAATTTACCATTTTCCCTTTTTTCCTAGTTTACACAAATAGTGTACAATATTGTAGGACATTGATCAATATTGTTTAATATCGTAAGGTATTGTTTAATATCATATAATATCGCATAATAGTGTACAATATAGTGCAACAACCTGTGCTGCTTGGGTCATATACTATAGACCTACCGTCACGAGAAAAACCTTGAACATGGTTACCCTTAATTCTATTTTTTTTAACTTTATTATTCAAGATTTTAGTGTTTGCAATATTTTGTTTTGTCAGCAGAAAGTAATAAGTGCAAGTAATAAATATTCAGCGTTTCATAGCAGTCGGATGAGCGGTACTGCAGTGCATAAGAGACACACAAACAAACATTCATTTTTATTTATACAGATTTAAATACGAACAATTTTTTTTATTTACTTTCGTAATTCGGTTGTTCAAAAATTGTCAAAACTTGATCTTAGATCATCAAGGTTCTGACAAAACGCATTTTAATGTCTTTAATCTTTATAAATCGAATGAGAGTTTGGCTAAATTATTCTTTACATCCACTATACATTATTAAAAAGTTGTAATATATGGTTGGATGTTTATATCCAGATTATCTTGAACTAAGACGGCTTTGGGACAAGTTTTGTGTGAAGTTTTATCTTAAAATACAGGGAATTAAACAGTTCATTCTTGTTATCTTCTACTTCTCACTTGAAGCGTTTGAGACGGCTTTGGGGCATGTGCAAAATTTTCTTCAAGTTTATTACCTATTTAAATATCGTATTCTTACACGCATGAAGAAACCATTCGATAAACAGTGAACTTACAGGAGGATTACGAGAGAAAACATGGTGGAGTTTTGGAATAAAAAATACCTCGTTTCAAATAAAGGTAGCCTCACAAAGAGATTTTTCCCATTCATTAATAAGAGATTGTCATTTTTATACAAATTATAGAATAACCCAATTTCTCACCGGTCGTGGCAACTTTAAAAACTATCTATATAAACTGATCTTGTATCTATATAAACTCTCCATCATACCTGTGATTGTAACACTGTTGGAGAGTAAAAGGTTGAACCTTCTATGTTCCCTAATTTGCCGGAGCAAGACAGAACCTAAAACTGGCTCTCCAAGTCATTCATATAAAGTGACCTCCCAATTTTCATTCACCCGTTTCCACCAGAAGTGCTCTTTAAAAGTTTAATGCTCTTTGTAAATTTATTATTGACACTTGTTAAATGTTCTTATTCTTAACTTATATTTTTTTATTTTATTTTATACTTATATTAATCCTTCTTAACTTGTGTGTTTAATACTTACTTCTGTAAACCCCGAGTGACGAGTGGAGATTTTATAAATGCTTCAATTAAATAATAGTCCTCTTGATGTCTGAATTTCTGTACAAATCTGCTGTTTCGATCTAATGATAATGGAAAGTAGGCATAAAATCCATTAGTTAGTTGGAATTCAAGACCACATATCAATTTCCTGCCAATCCCTCGGTATTTGGGTTATCTTCATCATACAGACAGATTTGATACCACAAACTGACTCATCTTTTAATGACGGCGATTCATCAGAATTCAATCCATTCTGTACTCTTTTTACGAGCATGTAAAGGTAGCCAACTCAAACATCTCTTGTAAGGACAGTTTTAAATTTAAAAGTTTCCACTTTTATGCTGAAGAAATTATTTTGCATTGGATCTACATCGTTCTCAAACGTTTAGTTTAGTTACATTAACGTCCCGTTATAGCAACACGAGGGCTATTTTGAGACGGACCTCGTCATTTTGAACCGAGGTCGGATGACGAGGACGACACCTGAGTTGGCTCCTCCCCCGTCTCCATGCCAGCGTGAGGACATTTGGCCTGACAGATTTAAAGTACACCCCTCACACGAAAGTTCTTCTGTGGAATCGAGTCTCGAACCTGACCGAACATTCGAACCCGAACCTTCCAAGGCCGAGACCTATTCACCAGGCCACCGTGATCTCCTTTCTCAAACAATTTTTCTCCAAAAAATATTTTGAAAAATTCATTCAAAGCAGTTGTCCTATGCGTTTGGAATTTCACTATATCGTTTACTAATTTTACTTTTTTTGGAATTTTTTTATTTATTTTGTTGGACATTCAGGAATTGTGTGTAATGAGAGAACTGATAAAGCTGCAAAAATTTTCAGGACTGACCCACGAAATTTTTTCCCTTTAAGTGCCACTCTTCAGACAGTAAGAAAAAAAAAATGCAGCGTTTATGGAGTGAACAAACACGCAACAAGTTGTATAAAATTCATCTCTCTGTAAAGTCCTTTTAATATTATTAATTAAACCGGAAAAATCCGTTATATTGAATCGATTTTGAACCGGACATAGATTGACTCAACTCAGAACCTCAACCTCCATGCTCACACTGCATGTTCACTTTTCATCCGTAAACCAGATACTTGTGGAACGACCCAGTTTCAACCAATTTAGATGGCGCCCTTTCGGTAGCGAAAATGTAACGTTAAAAGACTAGTTGGGTGAGAATCCTAACCAAAATATTTTTTTCAACACTTGTAAGATAAATGAATGGCAAAGCAAATTTCTTTTTTTTGTAAAAAAAAAATATCGTTTTTGAGCAGGTTTTTTTTGTAGTAAAATGAATGTTTGAATAAATCTTGTGTTTCGCGCAGCATGGACAAAAATGGCTTTTGAGCGAAAAATCCAAACCATTTAAGGTATCCGATTAAGTTAAAAACACTGATTATCGACCCCATTGGGTAATATTTTTAAATTGTTGTTTCTCGTAGCTCAGACTTTCCCCTTCTGAAAGCAGTTCATCTTTTCTAGGAAAAAGAAGGCCTCACCTATCACCCCGCGTCACAGATTTTTTTTTTAGCTGAAATGTGTCTTTCTCTTCCGTTTTCTCAACATTTTAATTTTCATAAAAAGCCTGCAACATCAAAAGCTAATAGAAATATTTACACAAAAATTTCAGTGCATGTTTAAATCATATGGGCAATGAATTAAACCAAAAGTTTGATTGTTGCTGAAATACATTTTCCATTTATAGGTGTTTATTAGAAAAATGTGAATTCATGAAAAGAAATACATATATAGGTATATTTTTATCCATAATTTCTTAAAATCTCAACATTTTCTTAGATGTTGGTTCATTTCATTCATCATTGTATTCTATCACCTGTGTACAATGAAAAATAGGATTGCTTTGTTAATATTTTGAGTAGAGTGCTCACCGTTTGAGTTAAATTTCATCAAAATGTACTACACATTTTCCTCTTTCACAAAATATATTATATTTTCAAATAATTTTGTTGTATTCATAGTATTTTGTACCATAATGACAATGTATTAAAAACCGTTATTTAAAATAGTTTTCAAAAAATCAAATTTTTCAAACATTTCCTTCGAATGTAGTCGGGTACCTAAAAAGCAAGCAAAAATTTTGCAGCATTCATCACCGTCATCATTAAAACTCCTTTCGGAAAAATGACTCCGATTCAGAATCGAACTTTTGACAACGACGACTTCATTCCGCAGATGAACTCGCATTCGAAAATTCCAACTTCGAGCAGACCCCCTTCGAAATCAAATATTTTCCCGCCACAGTCGAAGGCTCTTCGAATCTGGTAATTAAAACTAATGAGCTTAATTTAGAGCGCTTACAATGCTTTGGACAGACAATGGGAACACATTTAATGAGTTATGGAGACAGACGAGGCGAGCGCATAACTATCGATTAACTTCGATGAATCGATGGAAAAAATGGCGCAATCGATTATTTAAATCGGGAAAAATTCAAAATCAAATGAAAGGGACATCCATCGTTCATAGTTGTTTTTCAACTTGCTAATATGTAAGCGTAATGATGACTTCCTGAAAAATTAAACGATTGAATTTTGGTGGAATCATTTCCTGCAGACAGCATTCGTTCCTGTTTGGTGTGATCTATTGACTGGAATGGTGCCAATGTGGAGTTTGATTCCCGCCAAGCATCGAACTCGTGATCTTTTGGTTTGCAGTCACTAACATATATCCTAGACAAAAGTGATCACCGATGTCTAGTGGCTGTTACTGGCTTATTAAGATGTTACCACATCTGATAGCCAGAGGTTTAGGCATAATCGTTATTTTTTTTATTAAAAAAATCATTTTCTTTACTTAAGAATGAATTTCTGGCCAAGGTATCCGACAACGTTCAATTGAAGAAAAAAAAAAGGATTTTTTAGAAATGGCTAATTTTAGAAATGACTGTTTATGGTGTTTAGATGTATTGTCGATAATAAACACTATAAACTGAATAGTAATTATTTGAAAATATAACATATTTTGAGAAATGGGAAAATGTGTAGAAAATTTGAGTGAAATTTAACCGAAACGGTTAACACTCAGCAAAAAATTGTAATTTAACAATCCTATTTTTCTTTGCACACAAGTTGTTCAAGATAAGGATGAATGAAATGAGCCAAAATCTAAGAAATCCATTGAGCTGCAAAGAAGTTATAGTTAAAAATAAGCGCATACACGCACTTTTTCATCCATCCATAGCTTGATTTTTCTCAAAACGATAATTACGATAATAAATGAAACGATACTTACCAACGATAAAGCTTTCGGTTCATTTCATTGCCCATATCATTTAAAATATACGCTGAAATTTATATGTAAGTACCTCTGTTAGTGTTTGGGATATCATGTGAACGGTGGAGAATTTTTGAGAAAATTAAAGTTAAAGAGAAATTTTAGCTGAAAAATATGTGACCTTGGATGATAGGTGATACCTTCCTTTTCCTAGAAAAGAGAAACTGTTTTGGAAAGTGAAAAGTGTAAACTATAAGAAATAATAAGAATTTTTAAAAAATTCGCCCATGTAGTCTCTAACCACTGTTTTTAATTCAGTCGGATACCTTAAGTTTGATGTTAAGTTAAACTTCATTCTCTAGACTTACGTAAATGTGATGTCACGTTTATGTTTAGTTAGATGGCGTAGTTACATTTAAAAAGTAAAAATTAATTTGCAAACAAAATTTTCATGCAATATATCCATTGATATAAAGTTGTTTTCGGCGAGGTTTACAAGTCTTTCTTCGTACATTCAATCCTTCTATAAAATCAACAAATTTTAAATTGTGGCGAAATGTTGATTATTATGATCCGTGCAAGATCATAAAAATCTTCATGATTATGGTGAATGTTTTGAGTGAGCAGTGAGATCGCGTGATGTGTGCATCATTGGCGCAGGAAGATCACGTGGTGCAATGAATTCTTCACACTGATATTGAAATCAGTCTCATGTAGCAGTGGAAAGTTTGAAATGGGATTATGGCTCTCGTATTTCTTTGTCACCTGACGATTTAGGAAGTCACTTCCAAATGAAATATAATATTTATATCTAAATATAAAAATGTATACGATATGGTATTTCTGCAGAATTTATTTCAAAAATTCATTAAACTTATGGGTAGTTGAGTTTAAGACTAATATGCAGTAAAATCTAGGCATTACAAAAATTTATCTGTCAACATTTCTAAAGAGGAAAAAAATCATCTTAAAGTATCCGATTACGTTAAAAACAGTGGTTATCTCTCACATTGGCATTGTTATTTCTTGTAGTTCAGACTTTTTCACCTTCCAAAACGGTTCATCTCTTCTAGGAAAAAGAAGGCCTCATCTACCATCCAGGGTCACATAGTTTTTCAGCAAAAATATATCTTTAGCTTCCATTTTCTCAAAACTCTAATTTTTATAAAAAGTCTGCAACATTAAAATTATATCTCAAAAGCTAACAGAGGTATTCACACAAAACATTCAGCGTGTGTTTCAAATAATAGGGGCAATGAAAGGAACCGAAAGTTTTATCGTTGGTGCAATATTTTTTCATTCGTAGGTATTTTTAGACAAATGAAGTAGTGATTTCATGGGAAAAAAGCATCTATACGTTTATTTTTACCCATCCCTTCTTTGCATCTCAAAGTTTTTCTTAAAATTTTGTTCATTTCTTTCATCATTCTATTGTATAACTTGTGTACAAAGAAAAAAGGATGGCTGTATTACCATTTTGTGTAGAATGTTAACCATTTAAGATAAATTTCATTAACATTTACTACACATTTTCCTATTTCCCAAAATATACTGTATTTTCAAATAATTTTTTCTGTATTTTGTATTATAATTCCCAATACATCTAAAAATTGCAGTTTTAAATAGTTTTTATAAAATTCAATTTTTCAAATTTTTTCCTTCCAACGTCGTCGCATACCATAAGATTCTATTAAAAAAACTCCTAAAAATCTTTAACCTAAATGCATGATATTTTACACAAAAAAAAAAAAAAAAAAAAAAAAATCAGCAAAAGTATTTTTTGCAGCAACATTTATCTAAAATCTCACCTCAAATGGCGCAACCTCGATAATCAAATCTCTCCTCCAGATTCAACGAGGCGAAGAAAAATATTTACCGGAACGAAGGATTAAAAAAAATGAATCGCGCAAGGAATAACCCCCTCAGGTGATGAATACTTATTACTGTGAGCACGGTTGCAGTTTCTATTTGCGGTTGTGGAATTCCCGTGGAAGACTTTTTTTCCTCCGTTCTTCGATAACAAGTTGTGCTACTGCAACATAGTTACATTTGAATTCTTACGGGTTTTAAATATTCGTAATATTTTTTCAGAAATTCTTAAGAAAATATCGTGGATCTGAATTAATTTAATTGGAATTTCAAGAAAAGGAACAAACTGAAAAGCAATCGATAATGCTGAGTATATTTTCCATTTCTCGGGAATATTCAGGGGTCGCGGTGGCCGGGTGGTAAGGCCTCGGTTTCCAAAGTGGAGGGTTTCAGGTTCGAGACTCGATTTCACCGAAGAACCGTCGTGTGAGGGGGTCTCTTGCACGTTAAATCTGTCAGGTCAAACATCCTCCCTCTGACGTGGTGTGGAGAAATCTGTCGTAGTCACCAAGTCCTTCGTGTCGAGAGTAATACCACTGGGGGTACTGGTTCAGAGTAGAACGTTCTCTGGTCCAGGTCTAAATGACGATCTGCAGATGAGTGAATGAAATGCATGTATGAAGTTCGCCCGGGAAATGGGGCTCTGATGTGTAAGTAGCTAACTTGGCCCAAGATGGCGCTGCTCAAAAACCAGAGATTTAAAAAAATTCGGATTAAATCGTAATGTCTGCTTAGTCCAAGGGCTTGTGAATGACAATGAGGCCCAATTCCACCGAAAAACCGCCGTATAAGCGGCTCTGGTGCACGTTTAATCCGTTGGGCCCAAACGTCCCCCCGCTGGTGTGGAGAGGGGATGTCAGCTCGGATGTCGTCCTCGTCATTCAAAAGGGTGAGGTCCGTCCGCAAATAGCCTGAGCGTTGCTTTGCAGAGGGACGTTAATAAAATAATGGACTAAAAGGAAAGAGAACATACAGTGATGCAAGTCATTTTTTTCCTGTCTTCATACAACATTCCTAACTATTTTGCTGCTAAAGTTTTCAAAATGCGTATAATATTTTCAAACATTTCATTGCTTTTTTAATCTCATAAAGATTTGCTTAGTTAAGTGACTAGATCACTACATTTGCTTCAATAAAAAAATATGAAGATTCTAAATATATATCTGCTGCTTTTCAAATAAAATTTTTTTGTTGCAGTACTACAAATACGAATCAAATTTTATTGAAGTTATGGGTGATTTTTAAATTCAATATGAAAGTAACAAGCATATAAATTAGAAAATCCTATCTATTTAACATATTCTTTTGGGAAAATATCTCTTTGTCACTCTGATTTTTTAATAAATTGAAGTAATAGGCAGTGGTTCCATTACATTTAGATGTCATTCAATATCAAATATGAATTGTTATGGATAACTTAATTCGACGCTTTGAAATACTGTTCCCTCCTGTTACAATGCCTTAAATAAAGTGTTATTGAAATTCAACGAGAACTTTATAGAGATGAACGTTATTATATATGAATGGTGTTATATATAAACTACCTGCACAGCATTGTCCGTGGCATAGCATCCAATAAAAGTTAGCTTTAAACTTGTCTATCTACCATCCGATATGCAAAATCAAATAAACATAAAATATATATAGAAATCACCAAAAATGTTTAGAAACCAATTTTTTATACAGCAAAGCTTTTTGCCGCTTACAGTGTTTCGGGAAAAGGTGGGCTTTCTTTTTGTACATCACGACATACAATAAAGGTTTTCTTTCATTCCCACTCTGAAAGAACGCCAAATTTTAAGATTCTAAAAGAATGCACCAATTTAATACATAAAAATGAATATTTGCTTGTAGAATAGAATAATAATAAATGTAGAACAATTTATATTTCTGCTTCTCATTCATATATCTTTCAATTTCAATGAATGCATTCATTGCCGACGAGAAACTAAATGCCATTCTTCCTATTGTTACGGATTTTCCTCCTTATCCTTAAAATCCGACGGGTTCTTTTTACCTCGTATAGTGGGTGTGTATGGTGTGAGAGAGGAGAAGATCACACGCAAACAATGATCAGTCCTTTAGTAGAAAACACAACACAGAAGTTTATTTACAGGACGAAGTCTGTACAGCACACAGACAACAAATATTTGCAGCACAACTATGTACAGATGATAACTATAAACAGCCGAGACGAACACACAGAACAGCACACAGCAGATAGCAGTCCACAGGCAGAAATTCCATAGTGACCATGTCCACAGCTCACAGAGCGGCCCGACACGGTTTCAGCAGGAGAGGGAATATTTTAAGGGATTCTTTTCTACGCTCACGTAGGTCTCTCCGGAACAGGCTGAAACGACTCCTCTGTCTCTTCTTGCCTTTGCTGCCGACTGCCTACTTCGCACAACGGGACTACTCCTCAGTTCGGGACAGCTCCGTTCCCGACCACGACACAACGGGATACGACACACGACGCAGGCTTCGTCAGAATATGCCACAAAGCAGTCCACCGTTTGGGACTCCTCAGCTCAAGACCTCTCTTTTAGGTCTTTTCCTTTTCTTTTTCTTCTAGGCTTCTTCTCGTTTGATTCCCACACCTTGATTCTTCTTCAGGTCTTCTTCCCTTTTTTTCCGCTGCTCAGCTTCGACTTCGCAGCCGCCTGCCTTATATAGTGACGGAAGGCGGGGCTAAACATCTTCTGGACCAATCAGGAGCATTCTGGATGTATCTCGGCTCCTAGTGGACGGATCTTGAAAATTCTCGATGTTTCGGGTACTTTCCATTTTGTCACCAAAGTCTTTGCCAAATGGTCGCCAAGCCCTGGGACCTCTGACGTCACACCCATTTACTATCCAATTCATATCACTGTAAATCCCTCTTCCTTACGATGACAGTATCAGAGCGGGAGAGCAAAGCTACGTGCTCGTAACGCTATCATTCTTAATGAAACAAGATAACTATTTCGAATTCCAAACGATATTTCCAAGGTTATTTCTTCTGCAGTCGCAACGCGTTAGTTAATGTTATTAGCTAGTGCTCTATATGTTTAACTAGCAGTACCCGCTCGCAGTTGCCCGTGGCATAGCAGCCAAGCAGAAAAATGAGGTTTATATTTGAACCTAATCTCCACCCGATCGGACAACGGCAACTTCAAACAATCATAAAAATATATTTGGACATTACCAAAAATAGATACAAAAGAATTTTTGATAGAACCAACCTTTTTTGCATTTAATATGTTCCAATCAAGGTTGGATTTCCTTCATTTAGGCATAGTGACATTTGAATCGTCCTCGTCACCTGACCGCGGTTCAAAAGGACGAGGTCCGTCCCCAAATAGCCCTAGTGCTATTTTACAACGGGATGTTAATATAACTAAACTAAACTAAAAAATATCTCAACCCCCTACCAACTAAATTCGAACTTAAAAAAATTGCCATTAACCTTCATTGTACAAAGCCCCTCATGCAATGCCTATAAATTTTAACCTTTCAAAAAATGCCTGTTTCCGTGCTTTTAGGAAGAGCAGACTCCATTATTTTAACATAGGAAAAGATTTGAAGAGCGGTTTTTTTCCCCCTAAACCCAGGTGAAATCTGTCGGTGGAACACGGACTTCATTAGGCATTCCTGCTTGTACTTAATTACCATAGACGAAAATGGGGAAATCCTCTGGACAATTAGGAGAGGAAAAAAGGGAATTTTGATGATGTGGAATTTCTAATTTCCGAATTGAGATCTTCGTTTAAATAAATCTGACTTAAAATTCTCAATAGGGATTGCCAAGAAATTGAAAGATGTGCTTTTGGAAAGAACGAAATGAAGTGAAAAAGAAGAGAATCTTAATTAATATTTTTTTAATTCTTTGATTTTTTTTTAAATATATTCTTAAATACTTCTTAATTCATTCTTTTCTTAACGCTTTATTTCCTGGAGGTACTTAAAATTTAACTGATATCTTTACTATATGACTAATTTTACTGATGGTACTCTAAAGAACACGGAGAACGTAACCCAAATATCATGAAGTGAATAGAAGCTAAAAGTAGGAATAAAAGATATTTAATCAATAATTAAATTAATTAAGATATTTCTGTTAATTACATGTTTTTTCATGGGTTCCCCGGGATTATTTTGCAAGAAAAATAAACTACTAGAGCAGAAATAAAGTTGTAAAATGGATGGCAACATAATCCGGTAAATAAAGGATCTAATTATTTAATAATTTTTTTAAGTTGTGTTCTTTTTCTGGGTTACATTTTATGAGAATCTTACATTGATTTGAATAATTTACGAATATTTGATGTGAGGTAGAAAAATGAAACATTGTTTTTCATTTTTTGGAGCCTCCGATTGATTTCTGAAGAGAATATCACTTCATTTCAGTTTGTTGATGAATATTTTGGATAAGTATTTCTTTAATGAATTTAAAAGTGTTTTAATTCATTGTATCATTTTCCTCAATTGGTAATATTTAATTTTAAAGATAATTTTTACAAATCGATACAACAGTTAATGCTTAGACAAGATTTCGCGGCCATCTTGGAGGTATTTTACAATTTTTTAATTGGAATTGAAAAGAAAAATAATCAACTCAATGCATATTACAAAAATAATAGTATTTTCAAAGATCTGTGTTTGACAAAGCTCATTTAAAATGCCGGAATAAGTAAGGCCCAAGGATTTGTTAAGATATAACATTAAGTTTCAATTTACTTACTCGTTATATTCTGACAGTCTTTTCAGTGGTCTAGTGGTGTTTTACCTACTCCCATTACAGAGGGATGAATAGATTGCCTTTATTAAAAATATTTTTTGAAAAAAGTCTTATATCAGTTCCTCTCGGAGTAAACCAGTGAAAGCAGTTAAATTTCGAGAGAAAAAAATCCCCTTCATATGATGGTGCAAGTCTATTACCCAATCAAGGTGTGCGTTCATACTAGAATATATATATATATTTAATTTTATCTTTATGGCTTACAGTGAAATATTTTTTGATATATATATATATATATATATATTAAGTTTAATCTCATTTCACTGAGAAAAAACCCCTATTGCACTAATTATTAATTAATGAATATTTAATGAGCTAATGAGCATATTTTTTCGAAACATGAAATCTTAAATTCTACTTTGAACATCCATACTAGTTCGAAATGTTGCCCCATATGAGTCTTCATGTTGTCTGCCTCCATCAAGTGATAAAAATATGTAGTTTTTTAACAATTTTTTTACCAACGATAAATATAGCTTTTATTGAGGTACAAAACATTCGCTATTTCATACGGATGATGTGTGTCCGTGTTTCCACGGAAAGGGGGTGCAGTAGTTTCCAAGGGTAAAGACCCCTGAGCACCCAGAGGGCGGAAGTCTGACTTCTAGCTCAAATGAAGGTGACACACGCATTCGCTTGCACAACCCCTTTTTACAGGGGGCCTCATTCATACACCTAATAGATAGAACACAGAACAACCATGCCCGAACAGGGACTCGAACCTAGGACGCCTTGATCACGAGGAAGACACGCTACCCCTAAGCCAGGACGCCAGGATACGGCATTTCATACGGATTATTTTGATATATAAAGAATTGTATCTGGTTCATTTCTTGTCGAGTTATGATTGTTTGAATGAAGCAACAGAGTGAAAACATATCATTCTTCATAAAATGAGTTATAAAAAAATCCTAGAGTAATTTAATTTAGAGTATTTTAATGGTTACCTCAAGAAAAATCCTTTTAATACGAGAAATATTCCGATTATTGATAACATTTTGGTATTGTTTGAAAGGTAGAGGATCAGAAAACATTCTGAAGTAATAAAAAAAAATTGGACTTTCGAAATTTCAAGTGTCTACGTACACATTAATGGAATATTCATTGTATGAGTACAGCCTGGCCAAGCCTTTTCCAACCGATTAACGCTGCGTACCATGCTTTAAAATGCAAAAAATGGGTGGACACAGTACTTCCAATAACCCTTTACTCCGAAACAAAGAATTCGAAAGGACTTAATTCTATACAAAAAATAAAATTAAGGACAAATTACTATCACATAATTATCGATGGATTTACCAACATTTATTTCAATAGATTGTAATAAATATGAATGGAAAGAAAAGCTCTTGTCCTTCAGGCAATAACAAAAATTATTCTGAAAGACTATTCCTTTTTGAAGAACACAACTCCCGATTATCTTCGTGATGTCCTGATTCCATCGAGATAAACGCCAGTCATTTGCATAAGAAACGCATTTTCTTTCGAGAATATTCTGAGATGAACGGGGGGGGGGGAATCCATTTGCGTACACAATGAAATTGTTTTCTTTCGTCGAATTTCTTCAACCATTCAAAGTACTCAGCATTCCAAAAAAGATTCGTTTCCAAAAATTCGTTTTTCTTTATACATACATACATCTGATATATATAAAAAATGAATGTGTGTCTGTATGTCCCTTATGCGCTACCATACAGCTCATCCGATTTAGGTAACACTCCGAGAACATATTGCTTGTAGTTTGGCGAAGGTTATAGGCATAATACAATCATTTAAAATATAAAAAATATTTTCAGATCTATTAACCGCATCTATTAACCTAGGATTATGGATAAAATAAATCTCCAAGTAGACACAACACATTCGGTAAAGAGGCTCAATTCAAGCTTGGCGTTTATATTTCGTAGCTATTGTACGTAAATACAATGCAAGCCTTTCTCTGATATAATAGACCTGATAAAGTCTACTAATATTCCTGACTTATTATTTGCAACTGCTGAGAAGTCCGTATATACCTGATCTCAAAGGTGACATTTCTAAGAATATACTTCTAATATCTATAAAACACAAATTCTATAATAATTCCAGAAGGATTTAAATAATTTGAAACATCATCATCTGGTAAAAAACAAGATATTATTGTAGTACAAAAATTTTTCTACTTAATGTTATTTCTCCCATTTTACTCAAATTTGGACAACTGAAAATTATTTGGGATTTGATATTTAATTAGTTTAAATTTGAAAAAAGGGAACAGACTCTGCCTTTTGACAAACATTCACTATTTTTGATAAAACAAAATGAAAAAAAAGTCTCTGCATAAGAATTCATTGAAAGCGGAATGAAATCAGCAGAGATTCCGATATAGTGTATTTCTCCATTTCAAATTATGTTGAATATACAACTACTGTTCAACAAGTGCTTCTCTAGATCAGTTTCGTCTTGAAATACAAACTTTTATTTATTTTTGTAAAGTTAACTTTTTTCGTTTCAAATAATCGAAACTTTTGAAATTTCTCCACTCGGTGTGTTTGTGAATTTCACTATTGTTATCTATTTTTCAATCTAGTAACCATTGTGTACGGGAGTAAACGGAACAGTAATCATTTCTTAGTGTGCAGTTAAAGGAGTATCGTCAAGAATGTAAATGCGAACCAAATAAATGTTTTCTTTTAAATAATAAAATTTTCGCTATCCATGATTACAATTGAAAATGTGTCGCCAAATGGATCCTTTTCTGGAAGGAATATTTCGAGATTTCTTTCAAAAAATTCTAGAACTAGATTGAGAGAAATAATGGTTTTAGAAAAAATTAACAAACCCTTCTCTGGTATATTTTTCAGGTTCAGTCTCGGTATTTGCTTTCAAATTCTTAATGTCATTCAGAAGAATTTTTTCATTTAATCCCTACTGGAAGCTATGTATAACCATGCGGATAGACTTAGAATTCAATTTCAGTTGTCATCCAGCTGAAGTTCTTATGCTTCATGTTGATATTTAGTTACAAACTAGAAACATTTCGGGAAAATGCAATTCAATGAATATTCCGAAATTAGAAGACCAGCTTAAATTTCAAATCATGATTCGACTTTTGAAATTTAGATTTGCAATAAATATCACATTCATTGATATCATTGGCAGTTTTACAGTTGAGTTCAAGAATCTCAATATTACATACTTATTTTATAATTTCATATAGAATTCCAGTCATAGAATGGTCTATGAATAATCATATGGTCAGTCTATGACCAGTCATAGGTCTGTGAATAGTCTGTCAGTATCTGTTACTTGAATTGAAAGAGAGTGATCGAAATACATTTTGTTTAGATTTCACACACAAGTAATTACAAAATAAAATTCGAAGAAGTTAAGAAAAAATATTTTTTGCGAATGAAATTTATAAATTTTAAATCATCAGTTTGGAACTTTTATAGCTTTATTATTAAACAGAATATTTTCAGTATTTCAACTTATGAATAATATATTCAATCAGTTTATTCAATGAACTATTTTGTTGGGAAATATATGCTTCATTTTAAATTTCCCGAGTTTTAACGGGTCTAAAACCAGCAAATCCTTCCTGGTCGTCAAATTCAGTGAAGAGATCGTGGTCATGAGATTAAAGCGACATATTGT
This sequence comes from Argiope trifasciata, assembly GCA_026543055.1. NCBI lineage: Eukaryota > Metazoa > Arthropoda > Arachnida > Araneae > Araneidae > Argiope > Argiope trifasciata. Next base: position 171,778 of record JAPMOQ010019763.1, on the reverse strand, counting down.
TTTGGGTATTTGACAGTTTGACAGCTCTGCCACTTTGAGATGACGCACATAATAATCTTCAACATATTCGAAATGTCTGGTGCAGATTAAATTTATAACTCATAATGTAATTCTCCGCTCATTTTACTGCTCGGCCGATGTACGTTATAAAGTCTCGGGTGAATTTTAATTAAATACTTTTAATTCTAACCGTTCTTTATTCTACTTTTAAAATAACCTAATTCTTTTTAGATAGTTTTAAGATATCTTATTTAGTTATCCTAAAAGTAGAATTAACTTAAATTAGCTACTCGCTAACTTAATTTGATATATTGCTGTACGGGGATAAATGATTATCTGAATGATGATTTTGATTTTTTTCTCTTCTAGTAATGTGTCATTTCTCTTGAATCAAAACTAAATTCCCAAATGTAGGTAAGCATTCCGACTGTAAACATATTTTCATGCTTGTTATTTAAAATTAAAAATTGCAGCACGTTCTGAGTATAGGTGGATTTTAAAATATTCTCAAGTGGTCTTCGTTTTTCACCTTTATTCCTAATCCGGAAATAAAAATTAGAAGATGCCATCCTTATAATCCAAATTAAATCTGGACACGGGAGATTTCCTGCCTATTTCCCAAGATTTAGAAGAATGCGGGAAAATAAGTGCATTTGTGGAGAAATGGATACGGTTTACCACTATTGATTGGAATGTATGGAGATCTGAGAGTGAAGGAAGGACCAGAAGATTGTAAATAATGGACTTAAGTACTGTATGGATGGTGCTGGGTCATCGGAAGGATACGATGTCAAAGATGGACAGCTTCCATCCGTTTGGGAGTGTGCGGGTGGGGAGAGTTATTGAAAAGAATGTTCGTTCGACCGTCCATGTCAGTTGGAAACTACTGATCCGGCAGTCGACCACGGCAAAACATTTCTATGCTGATACGTTCAGTGCGGCTGTCTACAAGAAGGCAGTCGTTGTTCTCTGACATTTACTCTCATAAAATCGATTTATGCTCACATGGAGTAAATTGTATAATTTTTAAATGAATTTTTCGTCTTCATGAGAACATTAAATGTCCTCGCTGTCTTTAGTCTGTAGAGGACGTTTTCCAAGTAACTGTGACGTCACCCGAATTGATTTCGTTTAGACATAAAATTTTAATCTTTTTTCAAGAAATAGTTTCGAAAATAAAAATTTCTGAGAAATAGAAATTTAAATGTTCTTGCAATATTTTCTCATATTTTAACACGTAACCATTGTCACATGGTACTCCAGCAATAATTTAAGTTGCACTCTAATTTTCTCAAAAATTCTCCGCCGTCAACATGATATCTCAAAAATGAATAGAGGTATTTACATAATTATTTCAGCTTGTGCTTTAAATAATAACTGCTTTTTTTCCTTTATAGGATTTTTTAGAAAACTTAAGTTGCGAATTCATGGAAAAAAGGTATATATACATATGTTTTCAAACATAACTTTATTGCATCTCATCATTTTTTTAGATATTGCTTCATTTCATTCATCATTATATTCTATAACTTTTGTGCAAAGAAAAATAGGATGGCTGCATTCCAATTTTGTATACATTCTCAGCCATTTTGGTTTAATTTTATAAAATTTTACTTCACATTTTCATATTTCTCAAAATATAAAATGTTTTCAAATATGTTTTTTGTATTTATTTTATTTTTTATTACCATGGCAGTACATCTAAAAACCATGGTTTAAATAGTTTTTAAAAAATCCAATTTTTCAAAAAAAAATTCCTTCGAACTTATTCGGATACCTTAATGGGTTTGCTTTAAAATATGCATTTTATTGCACCAAATGCTGTCTCTTAGTTAAAAAAGGTTTTCTTTTTTTGGTATGCATGAAAGTAATTTTCCGTACATACGTCAAAAGACAAATAAAATCAAAACTTTCGGTTCCATTTAATAAGAAAGAATGAAAGCTGTAATACTTAATATAATATATAATATAATGCTATAAATAATATTCTATTCGTAATAATATAAATAATATTCACCTATAAATCAATTTAAAAAAGAATAAATGCCTAAATCATTATATCTATTAATTTTATTCCGTAAAACATAAGAAATAAATTTCGCAAATTATTCTTGAATTTCAAAATTTTTAAAAAAATTCAGAAACTAGGTTAAAGATATTCTATTTAGATTTTTTAAAATAATAAACGTCTATAAATAATCTTAATATAAAATTTCTTTTCCTAAAGAACTCTTGTATGAAATAGTCTTTTTAAAATGTTTCATTTTTTTCTGACGAGTTAATTTCTGAAACGATTCTTGAAAATCAAAATTAACAATGTCTTTTGCATTTCATTAAAAGCATTTCTAATTTGAAAATGTTCATTGTACAAAAGTTAAAGCAAAGAAAATTGTGGAACAATAACTATCGACGCAATCCATAATCATAAATCAAAAGATTCTGCTCCAAATCTGTGTCTCGGCCTCTTAATTAGATGTTCTTTTCATCGAGAAATAAAGGCCCGCCTAAGAACATTTTCGATATTTTTGAAGCAAACGCTTTTCCGTTTTAAATGAAGCTATTTTTTGTAATTAGGAACTGTACATAATTATCAGACTTCTGTTAATTAGTTTCAATTAGGTTCTGCCAGTAACTTAATGAATATACATTTCGTTTGAAAATTCTTTATTTTTATTTTTTGCTAATCTTTTCTGTCCATTAATGAAGAGAATATTTTCTCTTGTTTTGTTATTTTTAGCTCATTGAAAGATGAGTGGTGATTTTGTTTCAATTTTGCGTAATTTTTGCTAAAGACAAAGATATCTTCATCATTCTCTTAACATCAATAAAATATAACATTAAACATAATTAACATAACAGGAGATAACATCCGTTTTTGTATAAAAGAACAGTGTCGTGTTTATGGAGGAATAGTTGCTTCTTTTTAGGAAGCAGAGATTAATGAGTTCGTTTTCAGATCTTTAAAATAAAATATGCATGATTCATAATGAAATTAATTCAATGTAAAATATTCATTTTATTACTTGGGGATTTTTTTTGAAAAAAGATCTCAAAATAAAAAACGATAACTGGAATAGAATCTTAATAAGCGGTGATATCTTAATAAGCCAGTAACAGCCACTGGACAGTGGTGATCACTTTTGTCTCATGGTTATGTTACTCGGCTACTAACCAAAATGCCTGAGGTTCTAATCCCTCCAATTCCCCTTCTACATTGGTGACTTTGACAATACAACCTTTAGGTAGCTATTGTGGCATCATCTATTCGCAGCAGTTGTTATCTATCGCAGAAAAATTGTCAGACTTGCTTAACGCAGCAACCAAAAAAACGTCAGACTCATTTAACGCAAGAACTCACGCATGCTTGCCATGACGTTTGGAGCTACAATATCGTTCATCTCTCCTCAGACTCACAACTTGGGGGAGTGTTGTGGTGATATCTTAATAAGAAAATGTCAGCCACTGGATAGTAGTGATCACTTTTGTCCAATGGATATGTTACTCGACAGAAAACCAAATGGTCCCAGGTTCTGATACAGTCAATTCACCTTCTACATAATGTTTTAGACCAAATTTGGTTATGTGGCGGTACATAAAATGGAGTTCTTTATGGAGCATCTTACTAGAAAATATCGAAGAAAACTAGAATTGCTGCTAGTGCAAATAGTCTTCTCGAAACTAACTAGCAAAAGGTGTATCCCCATATAAAAATTCGGAATTTCGGTAAAGCTATGAAAGTCTGGCACTTTTATTGAATCTACCGTTAGTACGAATAAGTATTTTGGAAGGTTTTTCCAACCTAACGAGACAAAAATTTGACAGTTGCAATCACAGGAAAGTCATTCATTTCAGTCATTGTGAGTCATTTCGGTCATTCAGACGAAATAAAATGACAAACGACGAACCCTTGACAGATTTTGTTCTGAATTAGTGTCTGAAGTGTCGAAAACAAGATTTCCATGACTTAAAATATATGCATTATAATTCACTAAATGAGAGTTATTTAAGGCAAACATGATTTCATATGATGGTGTTAGGATGACTTGTGTGACTATCAAATCTTATTTGCTGAAGAAGTCAGTAATATCAAGTTGCATCAAATGTTTAATGGGCTCAATTTCAGCTGATAATCAAAAGCTCCTATTAGGAAGAACTTAAAAAAGCAAAAAAAAAAAAAAAAAAAAAAAATGCAAATTTATTTCCAGAACTATTTAGAATTATTAGAAATCTATTTCTAGTGATATTAAATTCCGTATAATTTCTTTACAGTAATCTTCTAGTATGTATCTCAAAATTAAAAAATATATATGTAGGAAATTAAATTTCGCATAGCCCCTCTTCAAGCATTTGCTAATTATAACTAATTAACAAATATTAACCCCTTGCAAAGCAAATTTACTTCACTTCCTAATGAAATGGCGAATTTAATGGCTTCCTAAATGATATATTTACTATTATTTTATTTCCTTTAATATATTTTTCATTTTAAATGATTGAATACATTTCACTGAATTGTAGATTAAAAATTAAAACTCAATCATTCGATGCGCGTCTCAGACAAGTCGATGCGAAGTGGTTAATAGCATGCTATACATTAAACTGATTTTTGTACGAATAATTTTTTTATGAAAAATCTTTTAAAATATTTGATGGTGCAAAATAATTTCAATAAATTAAAACTAAATGAATTCAAAAAATTAAAACTAAATAAATTCAAAAAATTAAAACTAAATAAATTCAAAAAACTTAATTAAATACATAATTATTAAAATAAATTCGTCATTAGATTTAGAGCATTTATAATCAATAGCTGTAACGCATTTTACAATTGAAAGCAAAGCATTAATTAAAAAGTCTTTGTTAAAATTTTAAACACTGATTAAAAGTTTTAACGTTCTGGGAAATTATGAATTAAATTTCCGATTAAAATTAAAGAACAACGTTCAACTTTCGGTTTCAATTATGTTTTAGCATTCTTGAAAATTAAATCATTTTCATCTGAATGTGAAGAAATAACTCAAGTAATTTTATTCATTATTTCCTTTGGAGGTATTGTGGATTTTTTTAAGAGTACAATCGGATTGTCACCCCCCTCCCCCCCCCTCTTGGCGCAATGCTCAAAAATCGCCAACTCGCCAACCATGGTCTTGCACCGTACTATTCCCAATCTACTGATGATGATGATGTCGTGTCCCTGTTTCCATGGAAAGGGGTTGCATTCGCTTCTGACGGTAAAGACCCCTGAGCACCCAGAGGGAAGAAGTCTGACTTCCAGTTCATAGCAAGGTGACACACGCAGTTCTAGCTCAAATGAAGGGAACAAGCACACATTCGCTTGCACAGCCCCTTTTTACAGGGGGATACATTCATACCTCTCACATATAGAACACAAAACAACCATGCTCGAACCGGGACTCGAACCCGGGACGCTCAGATCCCCTACGCCAGGAGATCCACGCTACCCCTATGCCAGGACGCCGGCTCCCAATCCACTCATGGCCCATAATAAAAGCGTAAGATAATAGGGTTGCCAGACCAGAGAAAACAACAGTTTTGGCGTGTCATCGCCATCTTGACGAAGAACAAGGGGGGGGTAACTCCGGTTCACTCTTTTTTAAGAATATTTATTCTTTCTTTTTTTCTCAATCTCAAAAATTCTAAAAATAGCATATATTCAGCCTCTTCACGTCATATTTCTGACACTGCATGCCCTCTCCCATTCCCCAAAGATGTGATGAAAGCAAATGGACCAAAAATGCCGCAAAGGCTCAATGCATCATTTCGGAGAGAAGCATTCGCTATTCCGCACACATAATGCCTGCCTTCGAAAACATCGGCGGAAGAATAAATTCTGTAAATACCTAACAAAATGTGACATTGTAGGCCTACGTGCCGGGCCAAAGAGCCCATCTGTCAGGCAATATACGGGAGGCCATCTAATTGAATCGGGAGGGGGAAAAAAGGTTGCTTAACTGCGCTGCAGGCCGTGGCTGGCTCCATTCTCCATTCTCCATTTTCTAGCCATAAGTTAAGAGGGGGGCTGTATAAAAATTGTAACAAAGTGTATGCGTTTTCTTTCATTTTTTTATTTTCTTTATTATCATGTGAGAAATAACCCTGTTTTTTGTTAAGAGGGTTTTGAATAATTGAAGGCAATGAATAATTGATGTTCGAGATAGTGTAGGCAATACTCATCAAGATCTTTTAATCGTGTTTATTTTATCTGCTTTAACCAGTATGCCTGAATAATTGAAGGCAATGAATAATTGATGCTGGATATTGCGTAAGCAATATCCATCAACATCTTTTAATAGTGTATATGTTTTTTTACCTGCTTTAACCAGTATTGCATTATTAATTTATTTTCAAGTACGCTTCTTTGAAAAAGCAAATGCCTTTTTAAAAGGTTGTCGTAAAACGACGACATCGTAGCTGTTATTATCATGGAATGTAGTTTTCTTTCTTTCTTTTTTTTTTTTTGTCGGAGAAAATTTAATGGAGGGAAATCGGAGGAAATTATGATATGTTTTAAAAAAACTTCACTCGCGTTTAATAACACTTTTGACCAAAGTATTTTCTCTTTCCCCCAATGGGGAAATGTCACTTCATTCCTTCTTACGGGGGAAACATTGAAGGACCTGTTCTAAGATGAATCGATTTTGTAACTGTTTTATGATTTCAGAAATTAGAAAAAAAGGATTTGTGTTTACAAAAGTATACTTTTCATTAAAATTCTATATAAACTAATATGTTTAAGAATTTATTGGTAAATAGATTATCATTTGGATATTATATATATATATATATATATATATATAATATATATATATATAAAAGTAGAAAGGCAGGTTCGAAGACATTAAAATAAAAAGTCTCATATTTTCTTCAAAGTTCGCTTTATTCCATCTCCGGAGAAAGGCAGGCAACATATTTACAAGCAGAAGTGACAAAAAAGGAGAGATATTAATTTTCCCTCGTGTTATATAAAACCAGCGGGTGACCGAGCTCCGCTCGGAGAAAACAGGTATCGAAGCTAACTCGAAGATTTAAATTTTCAATTGTGATTTATCAAAACAATGCATGCCATAAGAAAATTTGTGAAACCATTGGTGAAAAGATAACCGGTTAAACCTCTGCTTTTCATCGTCCACCAGCGATGTCATGTCTTGATGTTCCATTGGAAATCCCCATCTGCACTGGTCTCTTCCATGTTTGCTGACCATGCACGGAGCGCTTGGGTTCATATCACCACACGGGTTATGGATCATCCATTTCGAGATCAGTTCCGGATCATCTTCTGGAAACTTTATTAGTTCGCCATATTGGCTATAGATGGCAGCACGTTACCGCTTGAAACCTATTAGCCAAAATGGCCAACTAATAAAGTTTGAAAATATCTTATCTGTAACTCCGAACTGCTCGATCGTAGCGCTTCAAAACCGCCGCCAATCGATTCCTCGTGGCCAAAAACCCCAGACCCCCAAGTTTACCGGAGTTTATTAATTCTGGGGCGATTTTCGACTTGACAACCATTCCTCGTATTATAGTATTAGATATTTTGATAGGATTAATCTTGTTTGCAGTGCTTATAGACTTTTACGTTTCTCCAGCGGATTTCTGAACAAATGACTTTCAGAGCAATGGTAACACAGGGATCTTTTCATAAAACTATTTGTTTAGGTCAACAACTTTTATCCGTCACTCTCACCGTAGGATTTGCTGACTGAACAGTTTTACAAAGCATTTCTTGAATTGATTACCGAAAATCGAATAAGGAAATAAGAGAAGACTTTTGGAATGTGGGCTGATTGGAGTTAAAAATTAGGAAACTAATTCAGTTTAAATTGCCTTTAAAAATATCATTACATATATAATCAACTATAAAGGCATTAAATAATTAAAACCAATTTCTAGAATCAACAAATATTAAATTATTTCCGAAAACTGAAACTAATTATGTCGGAATCGAAATTAAAATTTAATTCGGAAATTATTCATAAAAATTAAACAAAAATAAAAGCTATATATAATAATAATTTAATACATTCTGTGAAATAATTTTATCTATAAATTGCTCTGAGCATTTTTTTATTGTAAAGGGAAGGGTAGTACGCAACGAAGCCGAAAGTTCCAAAGTTACAATCGGAAGCCGGGAAATATTTTGATACCGTCGAAACCTCTTGAAATAATGTTTGGCGTGGAGTGTGCCAAATATTTATTCTAGTAAAGGATGTTTGCCGAGCAAAAAAGTCCCCGCATCACTTTCTTCCGAGGAGAGGCCGACCCTTGGATGACAATGATTCGGAGCACTTTTCATTTATTTATTTATGAATGTGTGCAGCTCCTCGTCTCTGAAAATGCAACTCGTATCTGAAATGCTCGGAAATATATTTTATATATTTTCAAATAATAGATTTAAAAGTACAATCTTTGAAGAGACTTTTTTTAGCTTCTGTGCATGAATTCGTAAAAATATATTCTTTCTTTCGTGTGAACTGTCCCTATAACTATTTACTCTTCTAAAATGGAAAGATTTCATGTGCATAACTGAAATATAGTCTAGTGTAGTTATATTAAAATACCGTTGTAAAACAACACCAAAGTTCTGTTGGGACGGACCTCGTCCTTTTGAACCAAGATTAGATGACGAGGACGACACATGAATTATAGTTATATTAACGTCCTGTTGTAAAGAAACACTAGGGCTATTTTGGGATGGTACTCGTCCTATTGAACCGCAGTCAGATGACGAGGACGGCACCTGAACTGGCATCCCCCTCTCTACACCACACCAGAGGGAGGACGTTTGGCCTGGTGGATTTAATGTACACCAGACCCGCTTACACGACGATTCTCCAGTGGAATCGGGTCTCGAACCTGAAACCTTTCTGTTCTGAAGTCGTAACCTTACCACCAGGCCATGGCGGCCCTGACAGAAATATACAACCCAGGTACAATGGAGCACAATTTCAAAGAATGTAGTTTGATTTATCCTCAAACTAATTTAACGTCGTTTTAGCACTATAGTTCTAATATGGATGTCCATAAAAATGTTTTACTAATGATTCCCTTTCACAGATCACTTTATTTGAACGAAAATCTTATTCTTGTAATCATTAAGAGCGTGTTTTGTTATTGCTTTTTTTCATCGACCACATGCTGTTTTTTTCCCCCTTTAATTTTTTTCATCCTCTTCATGACAACAACAGAGAATGAAGATGAATTCCAGAGATTGGAAACTACGTGAATACATTTAGAATACCTAATAATTCTAGATGTAATGATGTAGTTTATTATTATGTAATTATTTTTTATCATTATTGATATCAAAGCGGGAAACATATTTTTAATCATATTTATATCGATGGACTCCATGTTGAATATATCATCCGTTTTGCCACCACAAATCTCGTTAGAGGATTTCTTTTAAATCATGAATTTCGTTTTTCAAATATCAAGCCTCTACCTTGAATTTAGAAGAAGAAAAAATATTTGTGGCGATGGAGTTGGCGGAAGTTTGCCAATGTGTAGGTTGAATCCCGCCAATAATCGAAAATGCGATGTTTGGGTTGGAAGTCCAGTAAATTATTCATTCGACAAAAGCGATCACTCGTGTCTATTGGCTGTTACTGGCTTATTAAGATGTCACCACATATTTTTACTTATGTTTTCAAATTCATTAACTGATCGGAAATCAGCAATATTTTCAAGCTAACATTATTACATTCAAATTCAATTTCCTGCAAAAACATTTCATTATAAATAACGAAATGATTTATACTATAGATATGTTTTTATATTAATTCTTCACTTTGAGAGGGATTTCTTTCAGGATATTTTTATGTGGACTGTGAATATATTATGATCTATTAGTAAAAATTTTTTGATTTCTGATAAAGACTATAGACGGCAGCCTTAGCTCTGATCTCATCTTGTTGATTTATACACGAATTATACAGGTGTTTTTGATATCTGTTAAAGACAATAGATGGTACCTGGGCTGTGTTCTATCTGTGAATAGTGTGAATGTGCCCCCCCCCGTAAAAAGGGGTTGTGATAGCAAAATGAGTGATGCGTGAGTGGGAAAGTCGAATCCTCGGCCTTAGTTGGCGTGACTAAAACAAGAGACGCACTTTATTGGCTTAAATCGCTGTCTTCGTAATAGTGGTATGAGCCATACGTAACAACAACAAATAATTTCAATAGAGTTACTACATAGACTTGAAATAAGAAAATACACAATTTCGGAGTGTTATTATTTCATGTCATAGATTATTCAAAAGACTCGATTCGACTTGATACGACTATAAATCACAAATAGCTATTATTTTAGACATTGGTGTGATAAATGTGCCATTATGTTTAAAAAATATTTAAAACTTGGTGCATCGGATCCATTATGCACGAAAATAAGTTTAGAAGCGTGCTATTAACTGAGATTAGAATCAAACTAATGGTTGTTTCGCGTGTTGGAAAGGCAAGGTAATAAATTTGAGGGCACATTTATTTTTTGTCATAAACATGCTCTGTTTCTGCAAGATTGATTTTGAACTTTAAATTGTATTCGTATTTAGAATGTGTTTTCGTTCTGAACTACTTCAGATTGTTTAATAATAATTCTTGCGCATAAAATTGTCACTGAAAAAAATAGCTGGAAATTCAACGTCGACGAACACTTTCCGTTTAAAATCTTTCTTGTTGTTATGGTAGTCAACTGAAGCAGTGCTCTTGTGTGTTGTTGATTGTTATACATCAACGTCTTTCCCGTGATATGGGTGCCCCGGATTCGAGTCCCGATTCGAACATGGTAGTTCTGTGTTCTATCTGAGAAATGTATGAATCTGCCCCCCACTTTAAAAAGGGTGTGTGCAAGCGAATGTGTGTGTACCTTCATTTGAGCTAGAAGTGAGACTTCTGCCCTCTGGGTGCTCAGGGGTCTATACCCTCAGAAGCTACTGCACCCCCTTTCCATCGAAACATCATCATCATTCTCAATACATCAACGACTTGGAAGGATACAATTTGGCATCCTACTAGACATCTACAAATTTTGGTAATAAAGGAAATTTATTAGACATCTACAAATGTGACAGTTTTCCAGTCACATTTGTAGATGTCTAGTATTTTTTTTTGGATCCGTTACTTCGTTGAAAGCTATATTTTCCAATTGGCCGTATATGTTTCAACACGAAAACCTAAACTCGTAGCAAAAATGCGATATGGAAGAAGACAAATACTCTTGTCGACAAAATTGCAAGATGTGAAGAAAAGTTAACAAAACCCACCGACATGATCACAGTCAATGCATACATTTTTGTGTATTTAAAAGCAATATCTAGAAAACAGATCAGTGATCAACAAAACAGTGTGTGTGTGTTTGTGTGTGTGTGTGTGTATGTGTGTGATGATAATTTTTTTTTAATTTTCAATTTTTCTAGCTGGCAAACAAATTTTCTCAACCGATTTTGAGATGAAAGAAACCCATGGCTTTCCTAAATATCGACGCGTTGCGTTATTTGATAATCTTGTCTCAAACCGGTTTGAACTGGTTAATCACTTAAGACAATTAACTGAGATTATTCGTAAGATTTCAGAGAATGTGTCATTTGGAAATCTAGTTGCCACTTTAATTGGCGATAAATCGCCAAATGTGACAACATCATTTTCTAATAATCCTATTTTAATTAGTTGAAATGGTCCCTGAACCAACAATTTTAATCGATTAAACAAACACTACTTTAACTTTTTTGGTTTATTTTTAAAAAAACGTTGAGCGAGTTACACAGTGATACTATGACTCCCAAGGGATAAACTGTAATAGCAGTCAATAGATAAATCAAAAACTATACTGTGAAAGCCGACTTCGAAATAAAATTGCATTATCAGACGATGGATGATAAAAAGCTGTACTGTGAAAATCGATTCAAAAATAAAAAAGTGATAAATCGCCAATTAATTACCTAAGCATTTTGAGGCTTCAAAATGTGTTGCCTTCACATTTTGAGGCACTAAAAAAAAACTCAAACTACAGCAATATCATGCTCTCACGTGACAGTATCCAAGTGCATAAACCAGAACATATGGATGTTAAATATAAGTAAAGTAACACTCAGACTACCTGAGAGTAGGTACAGTGTACTGGCGTCCTGGCTTAGGGGTAGCGTGTCTTCCTAGTATTCTGGGCATCCCGGTTCTGGCATAGTTGTTCCGTGTTCTATCTGTGAGTAGTGAGAATGTGCCCCCCTGTAAAAAGAGGCTGTGCAAGCGAACGTGAAGCATGGAGTAACTAAGTCGTAGTCTTGGCCCAAATGGGTGCTACTGAAAAACAAGAGATGCTCGTTTAGGCTTAAAATCGCTGCCAGCCATGTGCGGGTTTGTCAGTGACAAGTGTCATTGGAGACAATAACAGGTACAGTGTAAATTCGCATATTTTTTTGCCATGAAATTAAAAACTTATATCGATAAGAATCCGCTAAATTTGAATTTTTTTCGGTTTAGCTCATTCATTCCAATTAAATCCATCGAGTTGAACAACTCCCCAATCCGCCCGTCTCCTTTTATTATCAGAATAATTCCATTTTAAAGTGAGGTGAAGTCGGCTCGTTCTTTTTGCATGTACACACTGTTTTTATAACTGTGATTAAAATTGTACACAAATTTAATGAATATACGACGTATTGTTTTCTATGTGAACGTATGATGTCATTGCGAATTGTGGCTGGAAACAAGGTAGAAAAAAAAGAAGAAGAAATTATCATTTATTGCCAAAATGTTACGTAAATCTGTATATGCTTTTGAAGTTATTTTTATAAGAATTTTTTTATGTTTCTTTTCAAACTCGATTTACGAAATCTGCTTTTTTTAGGATGTGTAATCCCACCCATATTCTTTATGCACTTTAACTATAACCTATATAATTAAAACTGAAATATAATTAAAAATTAAAATTGTCTCTTATACGCTGATTCGATTCCGATAAAACTTTGAATGTTTATCACTTGCACTTATTTGTTTCTGCTAAAGATGGGAAAGTCAAAAAATATTGCCTACCCTAAACCTCTTGAATAATAAAGTTAAAAAAATAGTATCAATATTATTTACTCTTCTCCTTTTATATATCCTTCCATTTCAATGAATGTATTCACTGTGGATACGAAAATAAATATCATTATTTCTATTATTCTTAATGAAACAAGATTCTATTTTAAATTCCGAACGATATTTGCAAAATTATTTCTTCTGCTGCAACAATGCGCCGGCTAGTTAAGTTATAAAAAAACTGAACAACGGCTGAGATATTTATAACTAGATGAGTCCTCTTTTTAAGTTGTGTAGACATCTCTCTGAGATAAAACAAGTCTCATAAAGGGTATCTGTAGTGGAAGCTTTATAAGCCAAACAACATCCTCAAGACTGAGGGATCACTTTTAGTCTTGTGGTCATGTTACCTGACTATGAACTGTGAGATTACGAGTTCGATCCTAGCTTTCGCCAAATAGTAACATTGGTGGATGGGTAGCAACCCGGACGCGATTTGAACACGCAACCTTCTGTTCAAATCACGTCCGGATCACCAAATTGTAGCGCTGTTATGTAGAACTCATTAAGATCGGTTATTAATATGCATTGTATTTTCGGAAAGATAATTTCAGATTACATTTGAAATTGAAATAAGGGGAGTTATATCAAGTTAACATATTTTTATTCCATCAAAAACAAGCTACTGATGTTGCCACTTCTTAAGCCATTTGCATCATTAGCGTAACTGTACGCTCCATTTTCCTGGTCACTATCACTGGAGCATATACATATGCTGCATCCTATTATATGCTATGCATATAATATGATACATTCTATATTCGTATTATATACTATACACCTATACGCATCCCACATTTCAAATATGACCACACTGAGCAAAATGACTCACAAATAATGAACAAAAATGATTTTTTTAATACTTTTCGAAATTCTACCCCTAAATATGAAATAAAAAAAATTCCGTGTTATGGGTCTTTTTTCCATATTTTCATATGATGCAAATGAGTGAACCCATTGATGTTCCCTTTTTGGAAGCCCCTTGTTATTTTTATTATTTAATAAAAGTTATTTTTATTATAATTTTTTAGCTAACATATAGAAATTTTATGCAAAAATTCCGATTTTTCAACCTTAGGCATAAATGGGTTATGAGGGCAACTTATAAAAAATTAAGACAATAAAATAGAAATGTAGATTCTACATATCCACACCACTATTCATCAGTTTCTAATTTATGCAATCATAAGAAGCGAGACTTTATTTAGAGCATAAATTTTCGAGCAACGCTTGTAATTACTTCAAAATCAGGACTCAACAGGGACTGCGGATCATTATTTACGGTAATGAGGCCCCTTTAAAACGGATAATAGTCCGACAAGTATCGAGGTCTTTTGTGATTCGTGGAATGGCAACACCTGGCATGGCCCTTGCCAGGTGTTGCCGGATGGAAGTATTTTTGCTGGAAAATGTTGATGATTTAACAACTCTGACACGCGGGGTCGTTAAGAAGATGATCCATCTTTTCGAAAGTTCAGTTCGGGTAGTAATTTGAGACGAAAATGATGATGTGTTAAATGGAGGGAGGAAATGTTGATAAAAGGAGTAAATATTCTCCAGCATCGTATTTTGTATAATAAGTTTAAGTTATCCGACTACGTTAAAAATCTGGGTATCGACTACATTTTCAAATGTTTTTTATTATTATTTCTTGTAGTTCAGACTTCCCTCTTTCCAGTGTATCTTTACTGGGAAAAGGCAGGCCTGACCTATCATTCAGGGTCATCTATTTTTCAGCAAAAATTTGTTCTTAAACTTCAGTTTTCTCAAAACTATCATTTTGCATAGAATTTCTCCACCGTTAACATGATATCGCAAAAAACAAATAAAGGTATTCGCATAGAAATTTCAGCGTGTGTTTTAAATAATATGGGAAACGAAATGGGTCCAAAGTGTTATTGTCGGTGAAATACTTTTTTCATTTTTAGGTGTTTTCAGAAAAATGAAGTTGCGATTATAAAGCCTATATGAGCATTTTTTTACCCGTCACTTCTTAACAACTGAATATTTTTTTTTTCGATTTTAGTTCATTTCATTCATCATTGTATTTCATAACTCGTGTTCGATGAAAAATAGGAGTACTGCATTACTATTCTGCGTAGAGCGTTAACCGCTTTGGTTCAATGTCACTAAAATTTACTACCATTTTTCCTATTTCCCAAAATATATTACATTTTCAAAAACCATCTTTTTGTATTTATAATGTTTGTAATTGACAATACATCTAAAAACCATAAATAGTTTTAAAAAATTTCAATTTTGCAAAAAAAAAAAAAAAAAAAAAAAAGCCTTTAGTCGTAAAAAATTTTTTCAAAAAAAAATTCCTTCCATACTATTAGTTAAGGTATCCGTATTAGGTAAGTGGCTCAAGGTTGTAACCTCAACACAACCCGTCAAGTGAACTTAAAAGCTTTCAAATGATCCGGCCAATCTGGGTGAAATTTGTTCCAGAGTCTCACATGCTCCAAACTTTCACGAGTCAAAGCATCGTACCAGCTGATGTCCCATCGACCCAGACGTGTGGCGTTGTTATTGGCGAAATTGTGCCAATGTTGCTGTTGAATTCTGCCAAGGATCGAACCTGTGATGTTTGGGTTTGAAGTCCTGTCATTGATCCATTCGACAAAAGCGATCGCTGATGCCAAGTGGCTGTTACTGCCTTATTAAGATGTCACCACAGACAGAGCATCGGATATTCGTATCTTGAATTCGTTTTATGATCCTGGATAGAAAATTCGTATAATCAAAGCTATATTTGAACCCTTTTAAAACAACTCGCCTGGCAGTAAGATTTCGATTTTGGAGGACTGCAGGTTGAACGCTCGATTCCACCAGAGAACCGGCGTGTAAACGGGTCTGGCACACTTTGAGGCCAAACATGTGTTATGGAAGTTTGGAAAGTGGAGGTGCCAACTCAGGTGTCGTCCTCATCATCTGACCGTGGTTCAAAATGGCGAGGTCCGTCCCAAAATAGTCCTAGTGTTGCTTCAAAACGGGACTTTAATGTAACTAAACTAAAACTAAACTTCAAAACAACTCTCACTCTTTAACAGTGAGAACCGGTGCGTATTCAAAGTTTTTGAATCGCGTCGATTTTACTCTGATACCAGGAATTTACTACTCTGATAATAGCACAATAAGTTTTTGGCGGGCTGTATTTGTGGTGCCGCCCCAATGTGGAGATTGAATTCCGCCAAAGATCGAACTCGCTGCCATAGAATTTGCAGCCTCGTAACATATTCGTTTGTCAAAAGTGATCACCCATGTTTAGTGGCTCTTACAGGCTTATTAAGATACCACTACAGTAATCCCCCACCAGTGATTCGGCTGAGAGACAAACGATTTTATAGCACCAAGCGTTATGACGAGCCAAGAGCGTGTTCATTTGTCTGAGGTCAGCAATGTGGCGATAGTGTTAGCTGAAGTCGCGACAATGTGCAGATTGAATGCAGCGAAGGATTGAGTTTACGACCTTAGAATTTGCAGCCGTGTAGCATATCCGCTAGACATAAATGATCACCCATGTTTAGTGGCTGTTACAGGCTTATTAAGACACCACCACAATACTTCCCAAACAGTGATTCATTTGAGAGAAGAATAATGTTATAGCGTTATGACCTCGGTTTTGGTTTGGCATGGTGGTTAGATCTCACTAACCAAGTGTATGCACTAAAGGTAGGGGATCTGTCTCCTCCCATCAATGGCGGGACGTACTTCCTACGGGGATGGTTGCAACGTGGCCGGGGATAACGCTTAGGACTCAACCACAGATCCCGCCAGTGTTGCCTTAATGGCGATCCATTCATTCAGTATTTATTAACGAGTGCCTTAGGGAGGTACGATGAGTCAGTAAAATAGTTGGTTTAGTTTAGTTATTTGAATGTCCTGTTGTAAAGCAACACTAGGGCTGTTCGGGGATAGGCCTCGTCATTTTGAACCGCGATTCATCTGTTCGAAGTCACCAATGAAGATATAGACTTTAATTTATGCCAATCTGAAGATTAAAGTCTGCCAATAATCGAAATTGAGACTTTACAATTTTCAACCACTTAACATTCCTGCTAGACAAAAAGGATCCCCAACATTGTTACTGGCTTATTAAGATGCCACTACAAGCTTATAATTCATAGTCATTACATAGAATTAGGCCGCGGTAGCCTGGTTGGTAGAACGTCAGTCTCGTAACCGAAAGGTCGCGGGTTCTGTCCTCGTCTCTACCAAAGACCGCCGTGTTGGCTAATGGCAGTTGGGGCACGTTAAATATGTCAAGACAAATATGTCCTCCAAGTTCCCATAGCAAAACGATACCTCTGGGTTTACTGAATCAGGGATGAGTTGGTGTCTGATTTGGATCTAAATTCTGACTTGCGGATGGATGAATGAGTGTATGAATGATATCGACCGCCCCCTAAAAAGGGTTGTGTTGTGTATGTGAGCTACAAGTCAGACTTCTGCCCTCTGGGTGCTCAGGGGTCTTTACCTTCAGAAGCTACTGTACCCCCTTTCCGTGAACCCACGGACACGACAAAAAAAATTACATAGAATTGATGAAGTAATTTTAAACATGTTTAACTTCTTGTTGTTGCTGTCTAATGCCACTTGGCCATACCAAGCCGAATGAGATTTAGCTCTTTAGAATGAAGGCAGAAGTGTGCGCTTTTCGTTGTGAACGAGCACCTTTCAGGTGAAAGGACGACTTTGCTCGAACACACACGACACAACCCTTTTGACGGGCGGTTGAATTCATTCATTCATCTGCAAGTCAGAATTTGGATCCAAATCAGAGACCGACTCATCCCTGATTCAGTACCCCCAGAAGTATCATTTGTAATGGGAACTTGGAGGATCTATTGAACGTGCCCCCACTGCCATGAGCCAACACGACGGTCTTTGGACAAGACGAGGACAGAGCTCGCCACCTTTAGGGTTACGAGACGGACGCTCTAACAACCAGGCTACCGCGGCCCTTTTAACTTCTTATCAATATACGTCTGGCGCTTTATGCAGATGCGTCGTTCCTCCCCCCCCCCTAAAGTCTCACTTGTTGCAGCTTAACATTTCCCTCAAAGCAATCGATACAAGAGTCCCCTCTCTCATGTTCGACTTAAAAGAGTGCTTTAAACCCCAAAGAACGGCATTTCATTCCTTCGAATGTTCGCCCTGATTCTTTCGACCAGAAACAATTATCTTTTTGCTTGGCGAGATTCTTCTGCTGCAGTGAATGCTTCATTCGTTCAAAGAGCTTTTAGAAGGGCGACGGAAGAACTTGCAATGAAGACAAAATGTTAAGCTTCAAAGGTACCGAATCTTTTTGGCTCTTTGAAAGTTTGAATTTAAGCGTTCGATTTTAGGGATGAAGAGTTAATTACTCATTGTTAAAAATCCTTTTATGGTTTTTACGTAGCGATAGAAATTCTCTGTTATTCGCGTCACAAGAAATGAATCAGCGTCTTTTCTACATATTGTGCTTGCAATAAATTCTTCACTTTACGAAGGAAGTTTTTTAATTTCATTTGCTGCAAAACGAAACAGTGATGAAAAAATAATGAGCAGAAAAATAAAAGTAATAAAACGATGAATTCGACAAATGCCTTGATGGTTTACTTTAATGAGTATCAGTAAAGAGATTTGAAAATCTTTCTAGACCTACGGGAACATTTTTTAACCTTTAGCACTTTGATGTCTCCTATTATGTACCGTTGCATCAGTATTATGCACCGTTGCATCAGTATTATGTACCGTTGTACCAGTGCATCTTTTCGTCGTTTTATTATTTTTTTAATTTTTCTGGTAAAAATACTTATAAAAAAGTAAAAAAAATATGGATTAATTAATTTTTTAGGAAAATAAAAAAATTCATATATATTTATTTTCAGGAGCCATAAACGAGTCCTATTATTCGGCAAATATTTATGCTTCAAATTACTTTTCGGAGCGCTAAGGGATTATAGCGGATCACACTATTTTACGTGAAATATAATTAGATTATTTTCAATATCAAATTTCCCAAAGGTACTTTTTATAAAGGTAATTTTGAAGAATAGCCTTTTATTTTTATTACTTTTATTTATTTATTTTCATTTTTGACTATGCTTCCTGATTTAAAACTTTATAGAAACTAATGACCAATTATTTAAAAATTCAATTATTCGTTCAGAATAAATAATACAAAATAGCAGTAAAATCATTAGATTAATATTTTCAGAATTTATATGCCGATTAAAATAAAGTTTTGCAACTGAGAACAAAGAGTTATACAAAATTTGAAAGCATTGAGGAAGTAAGATAAAAGCTGGTAATGAAATTCCTTGTTCAAAAACATGAAAC
>JAPMOQ010019763.1:135732-147353 GCA_026543055.1 Argiope trifasciata | reverse complement strand
ATTATAAAAAGAGAGAAACCGATAGTGATGTGTTGTTCTTGTTTCAAACTAGTTCAATAATAACTCAATTCAGTTTCAAACTAAATCAATGATTTAAATTAATTAAGAAAAATGACGACTAAAAAATAAGGATGTTCTCACATGATGATAGGGAATTTGCAATAACAGATTTCCTTTTTTGTTTTATTTTATCTTCAGTAATAATGAGTAATTGTGAATTATAATTAATTGTTAAAAAGTATTATACACTAATGGAAAAAAAAATCCCAACACTAGGAAGGAGCTGTGCTAGATAAACGAAATTGGGTAGGCGTGTTTAAACATCTGAGAGATGACGTCTATTCAAATTTCGAGCTACGCGAGTAAGTGTGTCGCTAGTAGCGCCACTATGAACATGCAAATGAGGTTTGCTTTAAATAAGCGCTGTAAGGTTCGTGATCATTATTCACAGTTGAGATTTGACGTAGTGGGTTAATGTTAGTCAAGGATGCCTCTGAAAAGACGAAGAAGCCCTTATCAACAGCTCACTGAGTTTCAACGAGGTCGTGCTGTAGGGCTACGAGAAGGTGGGTTTTCTTTCCGCGATATTGCTGAAAGACTTGGCAAGAATGTATCTACTGTGCATGAGTACTGGTGGCAGTGGTCAATCGAAGGTACTGCCTCAAGAAGACCAGGTTCCGGGTGGCCACGTGATACTACTGAGAGGGAAGACCGTCGTATTCGGCGTATGGCTGTGGCTAAACGTACTGCGTCTGCAGCTGAAATTCGAGCAGCAGTTGGCACCACAGTGACACAACGAACTGTAACAAATCGGTTACTTCAAGGACAGCTCCGAGCCAGACGCCCTGTACAGTGCTTTCCATTGACTCCAAACCACTGCCGTTTGCGACGTGAGTGGTCTCAATCTAGAGCTCATTGGAGGACGAAGTGGAGCTCTGTTGTGTTTTCTGATGAAAGCCGGTTCTGCCTTGGTCGCAGTGATAGCCGTTTATTGGTTAGAAGGAATCATGGTGAACGCCTGTTAGTGACCTGTCAGCGGCCTAAACACACAGGGCCTACTCCTGGAGTTATGGTTTGGGGAGCAATTTCGTATGACATCAGGAGCACTCTCGTGGTTATCCCACGCACCCTGACAGCAAATTTGTACGTCAGTCTAGTGATACAACCTGTTGTGCTGCCATTCCTGAACAGCATTCGAGGGGGTGTTTTCCAACAGGATAACGCTTTCCCTCATACCGCTGTTGTAACCCAACATGCTCTACAGAGTGTCGACATGTTGCCTTGGTCTGCTAGATCACCAGATCTTTCTCCAATCGAGCCCGTATGGGACATCATTGGACGACAAATCCAGCGTCATCCTCAACCAGCAATAACTGTCCCTGCATTGACCTCCAAAGTGCAACAGGCATGGAACTCCATCCCAGAAACTGATATCCGACACCTGTACGACACAATGCATGCACGTTTGCATGCTTGCATTCAGAATTCTGGCGGTTACACCGGTTACTAATGTACCAACGTTTCACATTTGAAATGGCTCTTCTCGCCAATGGCTCTACCTGTGATCTTGAAACTTTAATAAATTAAATATGTTACCTAGACAAACGTATTCCTAAAATTTCATTACTGTACAATATTTTTTTCTTGGTGTTGGGATTTTTTTTTCAATCAGTGCGTTATAGAAATGTTTTTAAATAATAAATATTTTATTGCAGAAGCGTTTTTAAATTATAAAAATTAATTATAATCATTTTGATCGATTATTTCTAATTTATTGGTTGTTGGGAAGTTTAAAACTAGCTGGTCCCCGGCGCATTGCTTCCGCCGAAAATTAATATTACGTGCCATCAACCAATAATTTGGCAATGTTTTAACCAAATTGGATGAATGGAACGACAGCATATAAAATACGAACAAATACAAATTTTTGGATTTTTATGTTAAGAGAAATCAGGCTACTCTAGATACGTAGTAGAAATCTATACGAATCATTCATGAGTAAAAGTTACCAAAAGATGCTAACGAAAAAACTATTAATTGAAATCAACTAAAGTAACTAAATTGTTTAGATAAAAGTAATGCATATCAAACACAAAACAACATTCAAGTTTCTAGATAAAACTCTATAAATTATAAAACCAATATATTTTTTAAATTAATCTTTGATTTTTACAACCAAGACTTCATATATGTATTATGTAACAAACAATACAGTTGCACATCTGTTGATAAGACATTTGCCGAGCTTAGATCAATCTTTGAAATTTATTTACACTGTGTAAATGGCAGTGGTTTTTAATCGATATTTAGTTTATACATCAAAAAATTCCTGTCACGTGCATCCAGTCATTTAAGTCATAAATGCCATAGATGTGAATCCCAAACACTTATTCCTATGAAGTGAATGAAGCAAAGCAAAGAATAGTTCTGCAAGTTAAATTTCCTGTACAAGTGCTCTCAGAAACATGAAATATCTTGGATTAGTTTAGGATGAGATCCTCACGGAAAGTTCATTTAGGGATGTTTTCCAATTGGATCGTTTTTACATCCCTCGGAAAAATCGATAGCATGTCGCGACCAATAATATTTTATTAGATGTGAGGACGTTTTAAAGTACTTTTCATGGAGTGATTTATTTGTGAGTGTAAAGTGTTAATGAAGAGTTTTCTTCAGTATTGCCTTCCTGTTGAAATAAGTTTAGTTTAGTTATACTAACATCCCGTTTTGAAGCAACACTCGGGCTATTTTGGGACGTCCTTTTGAACCACAGTCAGATGACACCTGAACTGGCATCCCCCTCTGACACCCTCCACACCACACCAGCGAGAGGATGTTTTGGCCTGACGGATTTAACGTGCAACAGACCCGCTTACACGGTGGTTTTTCGGTGAAATCATGTCTCGAACCTGCGACCCTTCGGTTCCGAAGCCAAGATCGTACCACAAGGACCTGTAAAAGTTTGAGCTCTCCTATTGCTCATGAAACTATAAGAGCATTTTCTTATAAAATATTTCTTTCTAACATATTGAAGACGGTAAACAATAAAAAAAACCACATGTACTAAAGATGCGGAGTTGAGATATTAAATTTTACACATATTATTAATTGCCTTATAAAATATGAACAATATTATTGCTTCATTAATAATAGTTTTAATGTACAGCAGAATGTCAAAATGCCTTCATTAGAGATATCTGGAATCTCGTAACTGAATGAAAATGATTAAGGAGTTCAAACACACTAGAAACTTTGAGAATCGTTCAAAGTACCGAAAGTTTTTATTGCTTTCAAATGTTTTCTGGTCATTTAGCTTTCAAACGATACCAAGATATTGTCAACACTCAGAATATTTCACTAGTTATGAGGGTTTTTCTTGAGGTACTTTCACTCAAAACTAATTTTAAAAAACTCGAAACAAACTCATTTATGAAGAATAATATTTTTCCGCTGTGTTGTTTCATTCAAACAATCACAACTTAACAAGCAATTTATCATATAATTATTTATACATCAAAATAACCTGTTTGAAACCGTAGATGTTTCGTGCCTCCATCAAAATTATACTTATAGAAATGAATTTTTTAATAGGTATTTAAAAGTTAAAATGACAGAAAAAATCGCACTTTTTCTATTCATCAATGATGGAAAAATGTTTTTAAAAACTATAAATTTTATATAAATTGATTGAGGCATGCAACATGGAATCTAATATGAGGCATAGTTTCCAACTAGAAGGGCATGTCTGTACAAATTAGAATTTAAGATAAAGTTTTCAAAAAATAGGTCAATTAGCTTATTAAATATTAATTAATTCATTAATAATTAGGGTAATATGGTTTTTTCTCACTGAAATGAATTTAAACATATGTTAATGACCTACTGTAAAATCCTACTGGATTTTTAAAGTTAAGATTTGAAAAAAAAAATCTTCTACTTGAGGGCGTACACCTTAACTCAATCGTTGCTCGATGGTGTGTTAAGAATATCAACTTTTAACAATGTCTACCAAGATCACCGAATCTATAACATATTAAACATAGTTTGATATGTCTTTCGCAATAACTTCCAAAAATATTATAGTACAAATAATTTCACACCATCTTATTTTTTTTTAAATTTACCTTTTCAACCATATTAAAGATTTTATGGTAAACAAATATTTTCTGTGTTTAATCCATTTTAAAAGAAAACACTTTAATCACTTTTAAACTTGGGAATTCTAATCGAATATGAAATGAATTCCTAGATGCCATGAATAGTTTCTTTCGTTACCATTCTGAAAGAGCACCAAGTTTTACAATCCTAAAATAATACACAAATCTGATATATAAAAAGGAGTATTTGTTCGCATTTTATATCCTGTCGTAGCGCTCGTCCTATTTCGATAAAACGTTGCCAAATGATTGATTGATAGCACTTAATATAATTTTTTTGGCGGCAGCAACGCGTCATGTGCCAAGTAGTATTTTATATATGAGCTACTGTTTCGTGTTGAGACAGAGTTGACCTTTTTTCTAATGAGTTATATCTATTTAGTTGCGTTGGTTTGGAAGAGCCTTTTGGTTAAATGGCGACCTTGCATTTAAGGAGCACATGTTTGTGAACTCAAAGTGCTATTTACTAGATAGATCTTTTGGCTAGTCTTAAAATTCATTACAAAAATCAAACATTTTCCAGTTTGTGGAAATTTAAAATCATAAATGTACCTGATGTTAACAGGGCCTTGTTAATTTATTTTATCTTGAAACAAAAAAAAAACCATCTTTAAAAAATGCCTTTAAACTCCATTTTAACCTAATAAATTAGCCAATTTTTAAGATAACACAGTGGCGACGCTTTTATGTATCTATACTAATACTGTAAAGTGAAAGTTTGAACGTTTGGATGGATGTTTGTTACTCCATCACGCCAGAACGGCTGAAAGGAATGTGATGAAACTGAGCACATAGATTACAGTCTTAGTGTACTTTTCATTCTGGTTCATTGAGTAGTTTATTTTTTTATTCATTAAAACACACTTTCGCGCCAAAAAAGCTGAGGCCAAATCCCGCCAAACAGGAGTAAGGCTTCGGGTTTTTTTCAAACAGTAATCAGATTAGACCCTGCATGATTTCGAACGATGCTGTTAATTTTCTTTGTGCTTGATGAAAAATTGGATTCTTTAAAAACTATTTTAAAGTATGGATTTAAGATGTATCATCAATTGTTATCCAAAATATTGTAAATACAACAAAATTATTTGAAAAAAACAATGTACTTTGAGAAATAGGAAATTGTGTAATAAATGCTATTGAAATTTCACCAAAATGGTTAGAACTCTATACAAAATGGTAATGCAGCCTTCCTGTTTCTCTTTGTACATGAGTTATCGGAATCTAATGACAAATGAAATGAACCAAAATCTAAGAAACATTTTGAGATGCAAAGAATAGATGGTTAAAAATAGACGTATATATGGTTACGAACGCGTAGTTTTGCTTTCCCGCGCCAATACTGTCATCATAAGGAAGAGAGATTGACAGTAATATATATTGGATAGTGAATGTGTGTGACGTCAGAGGTCGCAAGGCTTGGCAACAAGTTTGGCGACTTGGCTACAAATTTGACAACTTTGGCGACAAAAATGAAGGAGCCGAGATACATCCAGAATGATCCTGATTGGTGCAGAAGATGTTAGCCCCTCCTCCCGCCGGTATATATAAGAGGGCATGATGACTACAGGCCTGTAAGCTCAGGTCGATGGACCTCAGGTGTTATTCTTTCGCGGGTTTGGTTTGTCGGCTGATTCTGTCCAGCTCATGAGCAAAGTCTGTGGATCGCTCTGAGAGCGTTAAGGTATTTTTCCCGTGGGTCCTCCGGTTTTACTGAGCCTAAGACTCTAAAGTTGGTCGGTCGGGGGTGTCCCGCTATCTCTGTATGTATAAGCAGCCAGTCTGCATAGGTGGATCAAGCGAGAAGCAGCACAGTTAAAAAAAGGAAAGGAGAAGACCTGAAGAAATATCAAGTGGAATCAATCGAGAAGCAGCACAGTTGAATTAATCGGAAAAGGAGTAGACCTCAATAGAGAGGTCTTGAACTGAGGAGTCCTGAACGGAGAACTGCTGTGTGACGTATTCTGAGGAAGCCTGTGTCGAAGCCCGTTGTGTCGTCGTCGGGAACGGAGCTGTCCTGAACTGAAGAATAGTCCCGTTGTGCGAAGTTGGGAGTCGGCAGCGATGGCAAGAAGAGACAGAGGAATAGTTTCAGCTTGTTCTGGAGAGGCCTGCCTGAGTGTAGAAAAGAATTCCAGAAAGATTCTTCCTCCTGCTTAATCCTATCTGGCTGCTCTGTGAGCTGTGGACGTTGTCACTACGGAATTTCTGCCTGTGGACTACTATCTGTCCTGTGTGTTCGTCTCGGCTGTTTATAGTTATCGTCTGTACATAGTTATGCTGTCAATATTTGTCGTCTGTGTGCCGTCCTTTAAATAAACGTGGTCATGTCTCCGTTTTAACTGTGTGTCATGTCTTCTACTAAAGGATTGATCATTGCTTGTGTGCATCATCATTATCTTCTCACACCATACACACCCACTATACAAGGTAAAAAGAACCCGACGGATTTTTAGGTTAAGGAAAAATCAGTAACAATATGCTTTTTCTCCATAAATTTTCAACTTACTTTTTTTAAAACAGACATAAAACAGACATTTTTTTTAAAACAGACATGAAAAAGAATCTAACCCAATATAAAACTTATGGTTCATTTCATTGCCCATACTATTTAAAACACACTTTTATATAAAGACCTGTATTAGTGATTGAGATATTTTAACAGTAGAGAATTTTTATCAAAGTTGTAAAAATTGAAGTTAAAGCTAAAAATACGTTTTGCTTAAAATTCTCCTTGGTTGATAGGTTAGGCCTTCTTTTTCCTAGAAAGGATGTTTTGGAAAGCGGAAATTCTGAATTAAAAGAAACAACAATAAAAGAAAATTAGAATATGTAGTCGTTAACCAGTGTTTTGAACGTAGTCGGATACCTTAATGTGCTTATAATACACTCGAATTGAACTTTCCCCGCCGATGATTATAAAGCTTTTCATTTACTCTGCAATATGAAACGAACTCTTCATATTCCTCGTTAAGGGGGTAACGATCTGTGCCCCGAACAACGACTTCACCGGGAGGCGTTAATAGACACTTAAGATCTTCATAAAAACTCCGCTTCCGGGTAGAATCAATCCCCCGTTGCCACTGGGGGGCCTGTCATATAAATCTGAAGCCTAATAATCCGTGCACGTTCTTAATAATAGTTAAGCAGGAGACGTGCAACTCAGCACTTCTCCGCGTGATCTCGGGATCGAAAAGTGGTAAGGGGGATAAAGCGCTATTTTGGGCGATGGGGTGATGGAAACGATGAAGCTAACTGCAACCTCTTTCGGCATCTTTGTATTTTATATAAATGAAAAAGAATGTTTGTCTGTATGTTTCTTATGCGCTGCCTTACAGCATTTTCCAATTCCGATAAAAATTCGAAAACATATTACTTGCACTTGTGTTAAGGTTATAGGCTTAATACAATCATCCAAATTATAAAAAAACATATTTTCTGATCTATTTACCCCATTTATTAACCACCAAATAACTCGCCAAGGAGACAGAACAGATTCAGTCAAGATCTCAATTCAAACTAGGCGTTAATATTTCGGAGCTATTGTATGTAAATGTAATTAAATCTCTCTGTGACAATCGTTTTATGAGAGATTGCGCCAGACAGCTTGAAGGGAACCCATCCCATAGGTTTGAAGTTTTAACTCAACTCAACATTGAATATAATTTTAGCGTATTTTGCAATCACTTCCGAAAATATTATAGTAGAAATAATTTTGCACCCTCTTAGCTTTCAAAAAGTTATCTTTTCAACTGTATTGAAAATTTCATGGTGTAAATGTGTTTTATATGTTTAATCCATTTTAAAATAAGATGTTTTAATCACATTTTTAAACTTTAAACTTGCGAATACTGAACGAAAATGAAACGAATCACGAGATACAAAAGGCCGCGGTGGCTTGGTGGTAAGGTCTCGGCTTCGGGATCGAAGGGTTTCAGTTTCGAGACTCGATTCCACTGAAGAACCGTCGTGTAAGGGGTTCTTTTGCACGTTAAATCTGTCAGAAAAAACGTCCTTCAGCTGGTGTGGTGTGAAGAGGGAGGTGCTAGCCCAGGGGTCATCCTCATCATCTGATCATGATTCAAGATGACGAGGTCCGTCCCAAAATAGCCCTCGTGCTGTTTTACAATGGGACGTTAATATAAATAAACTGAACTAAAACTAAACAAGATATAATAAGCAGTTTCTTTCATTACCATTCTGAAAGAACACCAAGTTTTCCAATTTTAAAAGAATACACGAATCTAATACATAAAAAAATGAATATTTGTTTATTCTTCCTTTATATGCTGTCGTACCTTTCATTTCGATGAAACATTGCCAAATCATCGCTTAATTGCATTTAATATAATTTTTTTCTACGGCAGCAATGCGCCGGGCACCAGCTAGTTGACAATAAAATACTACATGATGGAGCGACTGCTGAAATGAGATATAATAACCCTCACTGCATGAAAACAACAATTTGCATCCAAACATCCGAACTGAAAGCATGGCGAGATGTTAAAATTCCTCCGCTTCGCTCTCATCATTTATTTCCGCAAGCATCTCCGCCGGTCGATGCGTTTATCTCCGTAATGAACCGACGTCCATTATCTCAATGCAGCCGCCCTTGGCACCTTGCCGGCTTGCAAGATTCTGGGAAACAGGTTTCCATCTATTAACTTTACAGTCGACTTTGTTTAATCTTCTGAGGAAATTTCCAACAAATGGAGATAATGTATCTCTTGAATGCGAAATAATAGTCGGATTCAGGGGGAAACGACTGTATGCAGCGTACCTGGTTATCGTCCTATTCATGTTGCTTTTCTGTTGTATCATTTTGGAATGGTCTGTCTCACTAAAATTAAACGCCCACACAATTAGATAGAAAGTATTTGACTTGCATCAGATTCCAGATTCATATATGCGCCAGCTCTATGAAAGAATCTCCAATCTTTCATAGGGAAAAAAATATAACAGACATAAATTCTTTTTCTCATGAGACCTAACGCGTATCATCAGGATTTATCTCCGACTCTCTGTTACCCGGCGCTGCTGACGAAAAAATAATATCAAGTGCTATCAATCAAGCATTTGGCAATGTTTTGTCGAAAGTGGATGAACTGTTCGACAGTGCATGAAATACGAACAGACAAATGTCCTTTTTTATATATTAGATTTGAGTATTCTCTTAGAATAGTTAAATGTATTCTTTTCAGAATGGTAAAAAAATAAACCATTTATTGTATGCCATGATTCGTTTCATATTCGTCCAGAGCTTTTAAATTTAATTTTAGAAAATGAGATTAAAATATTTTCTTTTAAAATGGATCAAATATAGAAAATGTATTTATGTCATAACATCGTTCCTATATTTGAAAAGATATGTTTTTGAAAATGAAGAGGGTGCAACATTATTTGTACTACAATTACTTTTGTGGTTACTGCGAAAAATGCTAACATTTAATTAAAATTTAAAAGCACCAGTGTAAACATTACCGTAAACCTTCTCACATAATTTATAATAAAATTGTTACCCCCTGAAAAAGACTTGCGCAGCATTAACGTACTACAGCTACAAAATATGAACCTTTCATTTGGATTTAGCCTTTCTACTGAATCTATTGTCTCCTCGGTGACTTATTGGGAGATTCATTATTGGTAAACAGATGCGGTTGAGATTCGAATTTTAAAAAGATAGATAATTGCACTCTCCCTTTAACCATCCCGTAGGTGTAAACAAAAAGCTGACCCAGTTTCGTCTCATTCGGATGAATGGTTTAGGAAGGCATAAGAGACAAACATTCATTTTTATTTATATAGATTAATTAAACTCAAGTAAACATTCAGCAATTTCATAGAAATTAATTAGTTAGATATTTTTAGGACCTATAGGATGGGTTCCCCTGAAACTTTCTCGCACATTCTCTAATAAAACTGCTACCTCAGAGGAAGACTTGCATTGCGTACAAAAACTGCGAAATATTAACTTCTAACATGAATTTAGTCACTTTACTGATTCTGTAGTGTCTCCTTGACCAATTCATTTGACAATAATCCTTGGTAAATCGATCCAAAAAATATTTTTTATATATTACGTAATTGTACTGTCTCTCGAAACATCCCGCAGATATAAGCAATGAGCTCACCCAATCTCGTCTCATTCGGATGAGAAGGCACAAGAGACAAACATTCATTTTTATTTGTAGAGATAAGAATGCAGTTATTTCTAATGTTTTTTCAATGAATTTGCATTTATTGTTAGAATGTGTTAATTATTTCGGTGTTTATTTTTTTTTCTTTTGAAAATGTATGTATAAATCTTGCAGAAAAGTCAGTTATTGCTTGGAAAGACAATAGTTGAAAATCGATTTCAACCAGAATAGTTTAATAGAAATGAAGACGCTTCGATGCAATGAAAAATATCTCTTTATTAAAACATCGTCGACTGAATCACAGATGGGCAAAATTGCATTCTCATTAGCTTAACGAGCTGTTCTTTTGCTTATGCAGGTACAAATACAACGATGTTCATTAATACAATTAATACAACTCTGATGTCTGTCCTGTCGTTATTTAATCCTACTTAATGAAAATTAAATGCATCGCTAGTGTGTATTGAGTAAATCAAATCACTCTCTGGATTTTTTTGCCTTTTTATTAGAATGTGAGATGTTTCATTTTCTCTTTGGATTTATTTGAACAGCGTAACAGTGCAACTGCAAGTTGTTTCCGAAACTTGTTTTGCATCCGTTTCTTCACAATATCATACTGGGAAAAGTACTTCTCTGTATATATTTGAACAACTCATTTCATGGTTAGATGATCTCAGACGTCTGATTCCCAATTTGTGCTCGGAAAAATACTGAATGTATTTTCTAATTACCTTGAAATGTATTCATTCGAATACTTAATTTATTTACTTTATATACTTATATACTTTACATAAGTTACATACTTTATTCATTTGAATTTATTCATAAGAATAAAATGGACACTCTCCTTTTTTTTCCATTTCTAAAGAAAAGCCTGTTTGCCGACCCTTTTCCACGTTATACAGACTCAAACGTTCAGGTCCAGGTAAGGCCTGCATAAATTGTACATTTTTACTTTCTCGTATAAAGTATAGTGAGCCATTCGAGATGGAGTTTTTGGTAAACCTTCGGGGCCGTGGTGGCCTGGTGGTAAGGTCTCGGCTTCGGAACCGGAGGATTTCAGGCTCGAGACTCGATTACACAGAAAAACCTTCGTGTTAGGGGGTCTGGTGCACGTTCAATCTGTCAGACTAAACGTCAAAACTGGTGAAGTGTGGAGAGGAGGGTGACAGCTCAGGTGTCGTCCTCGTCATCTGACCATGGTTCAAAAGAATGAGGTCCGTTTTAAAATGACCCTAATGTTGCTTTACAACGGAACGTTAAAATAACTAAACTTGGTTAATTTTCACGTTTTAGCCTGCCTTGAATTTAAACTTATATATATATATATATA
>JAPMOQ010019763.1:122338-135332 GCA_026543055.1 Argiope trifasciata | reverse complement strand
TTGCAAATTAGATACGCATACACTCTTATTTTCTGTTTCACCTCATTAACATAAATAGAAAGTACTTTGAAGTATCACAATTAGATAACGGTAACCTGCATTTATACGTGTATATTTTTTATTTTCCAGCCGGAAAACGAAGTTCTGTAGCTCGATGGACTTTGAGATGAAAAAAAAACATCGTTTCTCTAAATATGTAACTTATGTGTAATCTCATGTGTAATATATACTCATGTGTAATCTGATAATCTCGTGATTGTTTTAAACATGTTAATGACTTAAATTAATGAAGACAATCCGAAAGAATTCAGAGAATGTATCATTTGGAAATCAAATTGTAACTTTGGTTGGCGATAAATCGCCAAATGCTACAGCCTTCTGCATTTTCTAATAACTCTATTTTAATTAGTTGAAATGATCCCTGAAAACACAATCCTTACAAATTGACCAAACATTTCAACTTTTCAGGTTTATTTTTTAAAAATATTGCGTGAGTTCGGCAACAACACTGCGATTTCCACGGGAAAAAACTACAACAGCAGACGATAGATAATTCAAAGCTGTACACTGAGAACCGACTCCAAAATAAAACTACATTAGCATGAAAAAATTATACTGTGAAAGCCGACTCCAAAATAAAAATAGGATAAAGCCTATTTATTGCTTGCGTATTTTGAGGCTTCACCATTTACTGCCTTCAAATTGCTTCAGAAACCTCAATCGAAAACAACATCATGTTTTCAGATGATAATAAATCAAATTTGGCATGGGATTATGTGACTTCTGTTGCAATCTTGTGCCAAAATTTTGTTACAAACAATTGTGGAAAAACGCATCTAAAACACAAATTTTCTTTCATTCGAGAAGATGCGAGAAAATTGAATAGATTTTCCTCCCCTCCCGCTCATTGATCAGATTTCGCGGACCCGCGAAAACAGCGGTGTGGACATCGATTGCGAATTCGAAGAGCGGTCAGGTGCAATTTCGGGCAGAAATAATTGATCGCAGTTCCACCACCGTGAACTGCACATCCGCTGGTTGTTAAGCAGTTATCGCGCGCGGAAGGACGTTATTTAAGCCGAAAAGGCAGCCGTGATTTATTGCTATGGATCTGGAGTAGCAGGGATTGATTGGATGTGTGTAGAAACGTCTTCCGATTGATATCCATTCATGCAGAAAGAATATTCATCGGACGAATTTAGCTTCTGTATTCCGATGACGATTTAAGGTTTCCGATTAAGTTGGAAGGAAAATTTCTGAAAAATGGGGTATAAGATTATTGTTTTTAGATGTCAAATATTTGATGTATTTGTACGAAAAGCTATCAAATAATAACAAATAAAAAAATTAAGCCTACCCAAAAAAATAATACACTTAAAATTATAAACATGCACGAAAAATATATAACATAAATATAATTTCATAACAAAAACACACAACTAAAGTAAAAACAATTTATTTACATTGTATACTGGAAATAAAATAAAAAGCAGCTAATCGAGTCCGGTCCAATCCCTTTTATTGATGGAGCGAGATGGAGATAGCTACAACAGTATTATGCTCATCATTTTTAAACTTTTCATTTAAATGAAAACACATTTGTCACAATCATTCACGAACTTTCAGCGCCAGTTGGCGTGACGCACATGTCCGACTTTCCTACGCCCGTTGGGGTAACGCAGATTAGAATCTTTCTATTTCCTTTATTCCGTTTCCTTTTCATTTAAAACTACTTCAGAAGGAATCCGAAAGACCGATTCATGAACAACATTTGATTTTAAGGGCATCAAACTTAAAGAAAATAAACAGAATCGTTTGAAATTATCATCTGAAATTCTGCTAACCCTAACCTCATTTCGGTTTGGAAAAAAAAACACGAAGCCTTACTTATTTATGGCCGGATTTGGCCCTGGCTTTTTGACGCGAAAGTGAGTTTTTAATGGATAAAAAATGAAACACTCAATGAACCGGAATAAAAAGTAGCCTCTGTTCTCGTGCTGATTATGATTTGTCTCGGTGCTCAATTTCATCCCATTCCGTTCTGGCGTGATGGAGTAACACACATCGAAATTTCAACATTTATAATATCAGTATAGATTTCATTATAAAATCCTTTTACTATTTAGAAATATACTTTTTCATGTTGTGCTGCAAAAATATCCAATCAGTGCTACATGGGTTTTATGAGATGATTGGTTAGAGCATTGATTGCCAACTACGAGCTAACTCGTTGATTGCTTTCTAGGACACCTATTACAAATTATCTCGTGCCGTATCCACTTGCCATTGTTTGTGCAGCTACGAATAAACTCGTGGTGTATCAGGGCTCATGTCGATGGATGGCTTCTGGGAAAAGAACAAATTTTCTGGCTTGCATGAATAGAAAATGTATTAAAAAATATAGTTATATAGTTAAAGAAATAGAGTTATAAAAATGAGTTCAAATGAGTGAGTATCGTTTTAGGCCAGATTTCTGAAAATTGCTGTGGCATTCGACGTGTTAGTGAAGCAAAACTTGAGCTTCTACTTTCTATTTCGAAAAATCGTGTGCTAACCCCCACCCCCTTTAAAGTCAGTAAATAATAATAAAAATAAAATTTTGAAATATATTACTATTTTTATGTTTAGATTCATTATTATTATTGATTTGCGTTAAACACTTTTTTTATTACTAGTCTTTCGTTTTTTCGTCTATCACGTGAAAATACAGAACATCAAAAAAAAAAAAACTGCGGGGGGAGGAACTCTTTAAACATTAATCTCCGTTTCTGAGACACACTTGTCTCTTTTATAAGCTGCTTATTTTATGTATTTAGAAAAAAAACTAAAGTAATAAATCTTTACTTGGAGTCTTCTTTCGAAATTTAAATCCTCTGAGCTGAAATTAAGTATCTTGGTCCGAAAAAAAAAAGATTGTCATTGGATATTTTCGGAAAATAAAAACTATATTATGTCACGAAGGACAAAAATGGATGATTCGGATTAGGTTACTGAGTTATTTATGACATAATTCGATCAGTATATTTTGTGAAGAAAAAAGGTACAAATATTTAAGTATTACAAGTCATAAATGCAATATCGTTTTACCATTTTACTCCACAATTATATTCTTAGGATTTATTCTAATTTTTACGCCTGATTCTCTAATATTCTTCAGAATGTGCAGCGTCTTCAAAAGTTTGATCCTGAGAAACTTCTTGTTAAATATTCTCATATTAGGGCCTTAAAATTGTTTTTTTTTAATCCGGATCCCTATTTTTCTTTCTGATGAATTTAAGGTGTCCGACTGTGTTCGTTGGAAAAAAAATTTCTGAAGATTAGATATTTTAAAAACTATTTAAAACTATGGTTTTTAGATGTGTTGTCAATGATAATACAAAATACTATAAACACAACAAAAGTTTTTGAAAATATAATATATTTTGAGAAATAGGAAAATTCGAAGTATATTTTAATGAAATTGAACCAAAACGGTTAACACACTACGTCAAATATCAATGAAGCAATCCTATTTTTCTTAGTGCACATGCTATGGAATACAATGATGAGTGAAATCAACTAATATCTATGAAAACTCCTGAGATGCAAATAAGTGATGGTAAAAATATATGTATATATGCATTTTTTTCCATCCATTAAAAACTTCATTTTTCTGAAAACGCCTATAAATGAAAAACAGTATTTCACCAACGCTAAAACTTTTTGTGCATTTCATTGCCCTATCATTGAAAACACACGCTGCAATTTTTATGCTAATACCTCGAATAATTTTTGAGATATCATGTTAACGGTGGAGAATTTTTATGAAAATTGAAGCTAAAGACTAATTTTAACTCAAAAATATGTGACCCTGGATGATAGGCCAAGTCTACCTTTTCCCAGGAGATAAAAACTGTTTTGGAATGATGGAAGTCTGAACTACAAGAAATAAGAATTTAAAAAAAAACATTCGCCAATGGGGTCGATAACCAGTGTTTTTAACGTAGTCAGATACCTTAAATAATATAATTTTTTCCAAGTTATACGTATTTTATTATATGAACGTATTTTTTATGGTTTTCTGTCTTTCATTTCAGCTTAGTTTAGTTATAATAACTTCCGGTTTTGAAGCAACGCTAGTGCCATTTAGGGTCAGACCTCTTCATTTTGAACAGCTGAAATGATGACGAGGACGACATCTGATCTGCCCCCCTCCCCACTCTCTCCAAATCTGCGGGAGGCCGTTTTGCCTGACAGATTTAACGTGCACCTGGCCCAATAACACGGCGATTCTTCAGTTGAATTGAGCCTTGAACCTGCAACCCTCCGGTACCGAAGCCGAGGCCTTACCACCAGGTCACCGTGGCCCCTCTTTCATTTCAGAACGGACAGTATTTCTATGAGGAGAATGCGTACGTCCGAATGTACATACGTTTCATGAATTTGACTATTCTTGCACGGCTTGGCAGGATCTAGTCTGATTTTCATGGATGTTTTCACATAGATAGATAAATGATGATAAAATCGTTACGAAGTGAAATTTGTCACAAAAATTATAAATTCAACTTATTAAGATATCCATATTAATATTTATTATATAGTAAAATAAACTTTTTGAGGAAAGCAATTTAGCATATATGCATGTTCGTTCCGGCTGTTCGTTTTAAATCGTCCTCATTTGTGAAGCACATAATATTTCAAATTCAAGTCTTTTCGATGATTCTTGAGAATTGCCAAAATTATTCCTCGTTAAAGAATTGTTGATCTCACTTCTAATATAAATAAGCCGTGGTGGCCTGGTGGTATAGTCTCGACTTCGGAACCGGAGGTTGCAGGCTCGAGGCCCAATTCCACTAAAGAAACGCCGTGTAATTGGGCCTTGTGCACGTTCAATCCGTCGATCAAACGTCCTCTAGCTGGTGTGGAGGGGGGGGGGGGGTGTCAGTTCATTTGTCATCCTCGTCAACTGACCGTGGTTCAAAATGACGGGGTGAGTCCCAAAATAGCCGTAGTGTTGCTTCGAAACGGGACGTTAATATAACTAAACTAAACTAATATAAATGGTATTGGAGCTATTCCAACTATCCAATATTCTTGGACGAACATTTTACAGTTGTTTTGCAGATGACGAAACAGGATAAATCCATTCATTTAAGCTAAAAAATAAATACGGGAGAGCTAAAGTCCATCGCTAGCGGTCTCACAGACTGCACGTCATCAGTTAAGGGTTAAAAATCCTACGATTTCTGTAATAATTCCCTATGCTAAATTTCATTATTCTTGCTTGTTCCTTTTGCCTTTTCATTACTATCTATCCCAATATGGACCTTAATGCAATTCAACTCCATCGACTTGTTAATTTTAGCCCTTTTAATCTTTTCCTTTTATCGTCCCAATTTCCTTATTACAATTCTGAGATGACTCTATGGCTTGTAAATTGAGCACTTCTGTCCTACCTCCACCCTTTCACAATATCCAATGGCCATTTTTAAAGCTTGCACTTCTGCAAAAAAACTTATTGCATAATTCGATAATCTCACAAGACTTTTATCTATTTCTGTCCCACAGCAGTATACTACTATTGCAGCCCCTACTTTATTTTTATCTTTTGAACCATCTGTAAATAATTATTATCTCAACCGTTAGAGAAAGGTGTACCGAAAAATGTAAGATAATTCTTTTGACTTTTATCTAAACCGTTAGAGATAGATATGCCGAAAAATAAAAAATAATTATTTTGTCTTTTTTGTCATGAAGAAACGGAGGTTATACAAACAGATAAAGTAACTTTTTGAATGTCCCACGATTAAGATTTTAACAAATCTCTCTGTCTGATCGATTCTGTTGAAACTGGTGATAAAGGAAGGTTGCGTTTCTTCATTGTCTGAAGTCACTAATATTGGATTGTGACAGGTACAAATCTTGGTTTGGTTTTGTGGTCACGTAAGATAAACAGTAGAATTAACCCTTTTACCCCCAATGCTAGAAACCAGAAAAACAAAAATTTTCCGCTAAGGGTGCAGTAGCTTCTGAGGGTAAGGACCCCTGAACATAGAGAGGGTAGAAGTCTGATTTCTGGCTCAAATGAAGGTGACACACGCATTCGCTTGCACAACCCCTTTTTACAGGGGGGGGGGGCACATTCACAGATAGAACACAGAATAACAACCATGCCCGAACCGGGACTCGAACCCAGGACGTCAACGCCTTATAAATGTGAAACGTATAAAAGATGTATAATTACATTTAAAAAAGTTAAGATTGGCTTCAGCTTTGATTTTTACTTTGTTTCTTCAAAATTTGTGTAATTAAAAATTTTTCAGTAGGGTTGTTTCGGAAACGGCAATAGATCACGAAACTTCAAATAGTGGTCGAAAGTCTAAAAGCCTTATCACACGGCGAAATATCGTCAACACTTTCCGTCAGCAGAAAATGACGTCATCGTGATGTCACTTCAAAGTTTCACATGATTGATTGAATTTCGTTTGAAGACACTATTTTCATCACTATCATCGGCATTTTCCAGCTGGTTAGAAAAAGTGGTCGATGTTGAAAAACTTTCTTGACCGGTTCTGAGGGTAGAAATAGAAAGTAGCTGATGGAAAGTGCGGACGATATTTCGCCGTGTGATAAGGCCTTAAGATGCCTTTCAGACATATTTTTTCGGTTTAGATCATTTTAAACATCAGCTAAAACATACTGTATAACATAGAACATTTAAACATAGACAAACATACGTCTCTCGATTCCCCTTTCAGCCCCCCTTGTGCTGGATAACAGAAAAACAAAAATCTGCTGCTTGGGGGGAGGGTTGATACGGATGCATTCGAACGGAGACAGGTATTCACCTGGGATTGATCTCCGGTCTGTGACGTCATAAGTCACGCAGCCATAGCAACGCATCTATAATGTAGAGAGCGGAAAACAGCACACACGAGCGAATGCGAAGCGACAGACGGACTAAAAACGACTTCGTTTCACTGTTCGGGGGGCGGGGATTAACTGAAAAATATCGATTGCTGAACATTTTCACATATACTGAGTATCATCTGTCCGAAAGATCGTTGATCTAATTATGATTGCTTTCTCCCATAAAAAGTTCTGTCCTTCGTGTATCGATACATTTTGAAAAAGAATTTTTCGAATTGAACTCATAAATCCGCTCTGTGAAATTGAGTTAATGCTTTTAAACGCTGAATTTGTAGAAGATTGGAGTTAAATTTTGAGAGCAGTGGAGGAAATTCGACCTCAGCTTTTACCACCAGAAATGCAGATTTATTTCAAACGAGCTGGCGTCCGGCGCGTTGCTGCAGCCGAAAAAAGTGCAATCAATCAACAATTTGGCTTCATTTTAGCGAAATAGGATAACACGACCAAAAATAGAATTATTTATACATTGAAATAATCTGTAAGAAACAGTGAATGTTTTGTGCCCCTATCAAAGTTATATTTAGAGAAATAAATAAATTTTTAATAGCTATTGAAAGGAAAAAATGAGAGAAAAAATCTCGCTTTTTCTATTTATTCTATTGTTGCTGAAAAATTGCTTAAAAGAATCTATATATTTTTATGACTTGATGGAGCCAGACAATATGAACATTCATATTAGGTCTAATTTTCAATTAGATTTTAAGGTATTGTGTTTCAAAAAATATGCTAATTAGCTCATTAAACATTAATTAATTAATAATCAGTGTGATATAGTTTTTTTTATCACTGAAATGAGTTTAAACATGTAATAGTGACATACTGTGAAAACAATGGATTTTCAAAGTTAAAATGTTTCAAAAAATATCTTTTAATATATATTTACACCTTAACTAAAGGATTCTTTCGATATTAAATTGGATCTACACAAGATGTATCATAATTGGAAATAATCAAACTCTCAACGAATATAGGACAGTCTAAGCAGAAGATAAGGACAAAATAGGCACACAGCAGGAGACAAGGTTCTTTTTATAGTCAATTAGAAATTTAAAAATGCCTCAATTGAAACTTTTTAATGGCTTTAAAATGTGAAATACTTCCATTTTTGGGGCCACAGTGACCTGGTGGTAAAGTCTCGGCTTCGGAACCGGAGGGCTGTAGGTTCGAGGCCCGATTCCAACGAAGAACCGTCGTGTAAGTGGGTCTGGTGCATGTTAAATCCGTCGGGGCCCAACGTCCTCCTGCTGGTGTGGAGAAAGGGGTGCCAGCTGAGGTGTCATCTGACTACGTTTCAAAATGATGAGGTCTGTTCTCAAAATAGCCCTCGTGTTGTTTTACAACTGGATGTATATATAACTAAAGCTAAACTAATAGTTCCCAATTTTATTCAAAACTGGCAATATAGAAATACGCGCATTTCAGTCAAAATACGAAATTATTAAAGTTTGGAAAATATTTATAAATATTATTCTTATATTAAGTATTGTTATTACTGTTATAAAAATTAATAATTTTCTTTAATTTTTAATTAAAAAATTAGTATTTTTAAAAGTTATATTCATAAGCTCTCTATTTTAACTTTTAATGATGCAAAATAAACTTTTTGAAAAATTTAGAAAGAAAATTCCATTTTTAATTTAGCGTATTTCGGCAAAGAAAAGGTGTAATGCAAATAACCATTAGGTTATTTTGCTATCGAAAAGGTTATTTTCAGTTTACAAAATAAATATATGTTGTTTGTATTTCGATAAAAACTGAATCAATGGACCTCTGGCTCAAAGAATAATTACAAATGCTCATATTGGAAGTCTTACAGAAATGAGAAATGTTGAAGCTCTTAGAATCTTTACTTCATTTTAGCTTAAATTTGACGAAGGAAGTTTTTTTTAAAAAAAAAGAAAATATATCGAATTTTGTCTATGAAAAAGTAAAATTTCTGTCGTCACAAATATTTAACCATTGTAATATAAAATTAAGGCTTTTAGGTTTGTTATCATGGGAGTACATCATCCAGTTTTTGTTTGGGAGGTTTTGAATAATTGAAGGCAACAAATAACTGAAGCTGGAAATCGCGTAGGCAAAGAGTAAAGCACAAATGGCAATATCCATCAATATCTTTTGATAGCATTTATTCTTTTACCAGTTTTTACCAGTATTTCATGCAATATTTCCGTTTTAAACTGATTTTCTGCATTATTAAAGACTAATTTATAAAACGATGCAGCATCGTTTTTTTTTAAAAATTGCTTTGCCTACCTAATCTTTAAAAGAAAAATTCTTAAGAAATTAACATTTCGAGCAATTGAATCTAAAAATTACTTTATTATAATCCGTTAATTTCAATCCTTTATTAAAATGCTCTAGCAATCCTTGAGTAATCCGAATAAAAATGACTTTTTTAAAATTTATTATTTTTGATATAGTATGTTTTTAAAATTATAAATCTAGTTATTTCTTGAATAATCTTTCGAAATTCGAATTACTTACTAATATCCAAAATTCTAACAATAAAATTCTCGTCTAATTTTAGTCAAAGCAGTTAGTGCAGTTTTAGTGCATAATATTTCTCGTACGTCCAGAATTTATGAGCTATTCTTTCTGTAAAGTGTGCAACAAAATGTCGACCCTTTTCTCACCAATAGAAATCGCCTTCATTTCCTTCACTCTCCACAATCACCAGAGAGAACATCTATTCAGAAAATTTCCGGTCCCATTTTTCAGCCGAAAATGATGACAGTAGCCGGCTGCTTATCATTCATCACTTGGCGATATTCGGCTGAACATATAAACACAACCTTGTAGCAAATTTCAGGGACAAAATCGGACTGCAGAGAGAAAAAAAAAAGATTAATGGCGGTGCTTTCACTTTGCATGTTCAGCACAAATAAAAGTTCGCAGAAATATTTCCGCGAGAGTACAGTTTTCATTTGTAAAAAAGCTACGGAAAATGGCGTAAATTTCCATTTCAAACTAGGCATCGTGGAAGTTTATTAATGTTAGTTAAATGGTCAAGTTGAAACGGCTGGAATGAATTTGTGTTTAAATCGACCTTGACTCTGTTGTCTTGGATATGTAAAATTAATGAAGAAAGAAAAAAAATTGGGATTTAAAATGTTTTTAGAGTTTGAAAAGATATAAAAAGAATTCCGTGTTTAATTTTTTAATATTTGATTTTACAATAATTTTTTTCTCCTTTTTAAATAAGTTTGAATGAACCAAAATAAAAATAAAAATAAATTAATTCTATATATATATATATATATATATATCATAAACTTTATTATTTTTGCAAATTTTTATTTATTGATTTCTTATTGGGAAAGCATTGTATCATATCTCCCTATAACGAATGAATTCGCAAACTTTCTTTAATTTATGAATTTTTTCCCTTTAAAACTAAAAACAGAATTGCCAATTCAGAAAATTCTGCTGGAAATGTATTTTTTTTATAAAAATTCTTATGGCTAAAATATTAAATGTTTTCTTTTCTGCCAATATATGTCACTATATATATAATAAAAGGACTGTATATTTTATATTTAAGATTGCTAAGTCATCGCTTAAGTAAATAGTACTAGTATTAGAAAATTAATGAAATTAGTTTGAAAATTATTAGTTTAATAACACTTTATCAGTTTGAAAAAAATAAGATTGTAAATTAATCTGCATTATATTATTTGAATTTAAATCATAATAAAAATAAACAAGAAATGGGTTTATGTATTGTGAATCAATAAATTCCTCATTTAAGAAAGAATTAGTGACAAATAATACGCTTCGAGGAAGAAAAATACATTTTTTTCCAAATTCAGACTGCAAACCAGAGGAAATGTAAAAGAAAAGAAGCAACCTAATAAAAAAAATCCAACATTTTATATTGCAACTAATTATAAGAAAAATGCTAGGGTTACAAACTTTCCGAATTTAAAAAAAAAAGAATTGCTAAAATAAAAAAAAACATCAGACAGAATAACGCTTTTCCTTAAATTCGAATATCACATAGCTCTGGCTTCAAATTATGATTTGCAAAATTATTTTAAAATAATAACTTCTCATGGTATTTAAAAAAAATTCCGCCATATATTATTTTAAGTCATAAAGAAAATATATGAAATTTTTAAGGTATCATCGAGTTTAAAATTCAAAGATTTTGACTTGTAAAAGCACAGAAATTATCCTTTTAAAAAATTTCTTCAAATTTATTGTTATGCGTTTATCGGAAGTCTTAGTTATTCATTTTGACTTTCACCCTAGTAGCACACAAAAATTGTATGATATTGATCAATATTCGCAGTATTGTTTAAAATTGGGGAATTTTGTTTGATATTATGCACAATATTTCACAATACAGTGCAGCGCTATCTGAACCCTAGTAGCACTCAAATATTGTAAAATACTGTATGACATTGATCAATATTTACAATAGTGTTTAATACTGAGGAATATTGTTTGATAGTATAATATCGCACAATATGTACATTATAGTCCGACAGACTGCGTAGGTATCATTTGGTTGGGAAGATCTTGGAATCATCTTTAACAATAATATTTTTCAATTCCATTTGTTGCTTTCGGAAACGGTTTCAATGGAGCCAAAGGACGTAAAAAAATAAAATAACTAATTGAAAAATAAATTATTGAAATCCAAAACATATTTTTGTATTTTGATCTATAAATTTGGACAAATAATACCGATGACCTTAAAAAAATATCGATTACCGGGTCCACACTCGTGAGCTAAATGGCGTGTAAATGAAGCAGAAATGTTGTAAAGAATGAAACAGCTTGTTGAAAGCTCGTTAGCGATAGGGGGGGGGGGGATCTGCATTACCATAGAAACAAGGATTAAGTTTGTTTAGATGCATTCGAGTTGAAAATCGTCTGGTAAATTTAAAAACTATAATAAAGAAACAGGCTGAACAATGAGCTTCATTCGAAGTAGCATCTGTCATTTTTCAGTGAGAGCTTTTCGATTCAGCAAAATAGTGTGGGTGTGTATTTTTTATTCAGACTTATAAACGTAATTCATTTTTGTTCGCTTTTATTCCATCACTTGCAGAGCACTTATATATCACAAAACGCGATTCTTCAGAATTGCTTTCTTTTAAAAATCTGTTTATCATGTAGGTCTGGGTCCGGCTGGTGGTAAGATCTCGGGTTCGGAACCAAACGGTTGCAGGCTCGTGACCTGATTCCACCGAAGAACCGTCGTGTAAGTGGGTATGGTGCACGTTAAACCCGTCGGGGCCAAATGTCCTCCTGCTGCTGTGGTGTGGAGAGGGGGATGACAGGTCAGGTGTCATCCTTGTCATCTAACCATGGTTCAAAGGAAGAGGTCCATCCCCAAATAGCCCTAGTGTTGCTTCAAAACGGGAGGTTAACATAACTAAACTAAACTCATATAGATCCTTCTTGCAACAGTTGCCCAAAACAACTTTCTGTCTCTATAGCGAAAGGGGTGCAATTCATTTCAATGACCGCAGTGATGAAAGGCGGTATCGTTCGAAAAAAAAAGATGCCCGCAGAAAAAAAGGTCACCTTCAGCAGTGATTTTTCGCTAGATTTTCAACTCCCGAGGAAATTACTATTGGATACTGCCCGATTCCTCTCAGAAAAAAATCCCTTATTTTGAATTCTTGCCTGAGGGTGAAACTTTAAAAAGTCTTCAAGCGGAATTATTTTTCTATTTGCAGTAATTTTAATTCTGCTGTATACCTTTTTACTTTGCTTATATTGCTAATTTACTTAGATTCATCTGTATTTCAGTAGTAGCTGCATGAACTCTCACTAAATACAATGATAGGTTTTTAATTTTAAAATTTTAATCTTGTTCCGAAATAATTTTTAGTTTCGATTCCAGTTTTTAGTTTCATTTCCATAATTTTTTTCATTTACTAAATTATATTAATTTAGATTTGTTTCATAAATAGAATTTATTTCATTTAGCTTTATTTAGCTATTATGTTTGTTTGCTTATTGTCGTTTCATTCCGAATTAAGCTTTAATTTCGATAATTAGTTTCGGTTTTCCGAAATAATTTCATTTTTGAAGATTCTGGATGTTGGTTTTAATTTTTAATGTCTTT
>JAPMOQ010019763.1:96939-110196 GCA_026543055.1 Argiope trifasciata | reverse complement strand
ATATATATATATATATATATATATATAACATAACATAACACAATAAATAGGAATTTTTAAATTTTATATGTTACTTGTTTAAAAACAAGGCGGTACTCGATTTAGTGATTTTTGTATATATCTCCGCGAAGGAATAAGAGTTATGAATATTCCCAAAACCTTTTCTCTGCCCAAATTCTCTTCCTCCTCCTCCTCCTCCCCCAAAAGAACACGAAAGCAAAATGAAGATGGCTTTTCCTCAGGGACAGCGAGGTCAGACGTACATTTTCAGCAGCCTAATGGCTGACTTCTGGAGGAACCCAACGCAGGTTCGTCATCATTTTCACTCCGATGAGCGTGTTCGCAAAGAATTGGTTTGCGGACTGAAAGCACCACATCTGCTGTAGATGGCGTGCCCCATCATCATATCGAACAACGGAG
Source organism: Argiope trifasciata (assembly GCA_026543055.1). NCBI lineage: Eukaryota > Metazoa > Arthropoda > Arachnida > Araneae > Araneidae > Argiope > Argiope trifasciata. The sequence continues at coordinate 109,776 of JAPMOQ010019763.1, read as the reverse complement.
GGAACTTGTTTCCACACACAGCCCGCATATTCTACCCGGGGAAAGAAATATTAACGACATTTTTGTGTGATGTAGTGTAGAGAAAAATAATCTGACCGAGAGAATTTTTTTATTGGTAAAGAGGAGTGCTGCTGGGAGAATTTTGCTCTTAACGAACAAATAATGTTTCCTTTATCGAGTTATTTGAACGGAATGGAGGTTTTGGGGAAAGGGAAGAGAAATTGCTTTGTGTAATTTTTAGAAAAGAGTTTTTAGGGCAATCTATGGTGGCGGTTTTTATTTTATTTGTTATTGCAGATTTTTTGTTCTAGGATTCATTCTTTTCAGGTATATTTTCCTTTGCGTTCTTAAAGGTAGTTTCTTACAAATACGAATACAGGCAGGATGACGTATGTGAAGAAATATATTTTCTATTTGCGTGAATTCTCGTGTGATTATTTATGAAAAGGATTTGCTTCCGACTTTTCTCAAAAAAATTTAGCAATATGGCGATGACTTGGAATCCAGTTTTTATTTTTAAAAATAGCTAAAAAGCACTTTTTATCTTAAGAATATTCTTATATATTTTTGTAAAATTTTTGTTCTAGGATTAATTCTTTTCAGGTATATTTTCTTTTGTATTCTTAAAGGTAGTTTTCTGAAATAGTAATACAAGCAAAATGATGTATGTAAAGAAATATAATTGAATATATTTTGAGTGAATTCTTGTATGATTATTTATGAAAATTATTCTCTTTGACTTTTCTCAAAAACTTTAGCAAATATGGCGATGAATTGGAATCCAGTTTTTATTTTTAAAAATAACTAAAAAGCGCTTTTTATCTTAAGAATATTCTTATATATTTTTGTAAAATTTTTGTTCTAGGATTAATTCTTTTCAGGTATATTTTCTTTTGTATTATTAAAGGTAGTTTTCTGAAATGGTAATACAAGCAGAATGATGTATGTAAAGAAATATAATTGAATATATTTTGCGTGAATTCTTGTGTGATTATTTATAAAAATTATTCTCTTTGACTTTTCTCAAAAACTTTAGCAAATATGGCGATGAATTGGAATCCAGTTTTTATTTTTAAAAATAGCTAAGAGAAATATTCTTGTTATCTTAGGAATATTCTTATACATTTTATCAAAAGTGATTTTATTCTGCTTTTTTTTTTCAAGGTCTTAAAAATTCTGGGGTGGGGTATAAGGCTACGTTTATTAAAAATAGTTACAAGATCTGTTTCATAGTTAAAATTTACTTTGATAAAAAAAATTTATTGTATATATTTCGTGTTTTAAATTCTTTTTTTATTCTTAATTCTTTTCAGTAAACAGATTAAATTTTAATAAATATAAGAGCAGTATAATACATAAGTATGCGTATAATATAAATAAAAGTATAATAAATTTATATACATAAGTATAATAAGTAATATAAGTATAAAAAGTTTATATATACAAGTCAAATAAGTAATATAAGTTTATTAGCAATTCATATATATCAGCAATATGCAGTGGTATAGCACAATAGTGACTATTGTATCGAATATCTTGCAAGCACATTTCACCGTATTGTAAAGAGTGTATATTGACATATTGGTGTCATGACATCGTTTAAAGTTATTTTTGAAAATGTCTCTTTCGAATTTCTCGGTGAAGGCAGAAGGGAAAAAAAGACAGAATTTGGATTTATTTATCTTTAAGGAGAGCATGAATTTATTAAGGTTTTTTTTAATTGAAGCATTTATAAAATCCCCGTGCACGACAAAGTATCCCACGGGGCTTACAGAAGTAAGTATTCAACAAATGATAAAACAAAATAAGAACTTAACAATAAGACAGTTATGAAAGATAAATAAAAGAATAAAATAAAATAAGAAAATATGTCAAGAATAGGAAAATTGAGCAGGTGTCAATAAGAAAATTTTAAGAAATGTCGATAAGAAAATTTAGGATTTATTAAAAGCAAAAAATGTTTTGCCGGAATAAGAGAAAATATAACTTATTCAAAGAATCTGAGGGATTTATTCAGACTGAATTTGAAAATTCCACTACTGTCTTATCTTGAAAAAAAGAATGTTATATTTATATAAAGATCTCAGTATTTCTTCAATAATTAAAGTGTTGGATTGAGAAGGAATTCACAAATTCCAGTCATGAATACTTAGTATGTTTTAGTATTAAGATAAGAAAAATCAAAATTTAATTTGAAGATCATCTGATATTATATCTGTGGCGACGATGTTGGCTGGAATGGTGCCAATGTTACGGTTGAATTCCGCCAAGGATCGAACTTGCGATGATTGGGTTTGAAGTCCAGTCATTTAACCATTCGAAAAAAGCTAACACTGATGTCCAGCGGCTGTTTCTGAGTTATTAAGATGTCACCACATATCGTCTGCTTAGATTTTTGTGAGTCCTAGAAGAATGCTGGTGTCATTCTACCTCTAGGTGTAAGCAATAAGCTGACCCATTTTCATCGCCATAGGAGGAACGGTTTAGGAAGGCAAAAGAGACACACATTCATTTTTATTTATATAGATTGAATTAATTTTCATATATGGATTTATTAAAACTGACCAAATCTAAAATTAGCTCCTTTAAATTTAGATAAATGTATATATTTGCAGGTGGTACGTATTTTGTGCAAAAATGAAGGTAAAGAAATTATTTTAGAGACACGTTTATGCTTCAAAAGTGAGGAAAATTTAATTTTTTTAATTTTTCCTTATTATAAACCTCCACAGAAACGATTTTATGACCAGAGTTATAAAATTAATTGCAACAATTGAGAAAACAAAAACTTCTACAACCGTTTTGGAACACCCTGCATAACATAATACTATAACAAGATATAACTCTGTCATACTATAACATTTTTCTACCATTAAAAGATTTTTCAGGAACTTTGACTTAAAAATGAGCATCAGGTTTCCCGGTGTATATATTTTTCTGTTAAATTAAAATTATTCTAATCAAATCTAATTTAATGACTAAACGCCATTGAAAAAGTGGATTTTTTTAAAAAAAATTATATATTTGCTTTTTTAAAATCTTTACATAAGAAATAGTGATGTCTTCAATCAGTATTTTATTGCCTGCTTGATAAAATATTACTCATATTAGTTTTTTGGAAGTGAAAGAATGAAAATTTTATTCAATAAAGAGCACCTTTCTTTCATTTCCGTACACTGAAATAACATGTAAAATCCGTGTCTTCGAAACGTACGTATGTAAATTTTATTAAGGTATCTGATTACGTTCAAAACACTGGTTAGCACATTAACGATTTTTTTTATTGTTATTTCTTGTAGTTAAGACTTTCATCTTACCAAAACAGTTCATCTTTTCTAGGGAAAAGGGAGGCTTCACCTATCATTCAGGGTCACATATTTTTCAGCTGAAATTTTCTTTTACGGCAGTTTTCTCAAAACATTAATTTTTATAAAAATTCTCCACCGTTAACAAGATTTCTCAAAAACTAATAGAGGTATTTACATAGCTGTCGACCACAACAAATCATGTCGATACTCCTACGTTCAGTGTTGGCGGAAGGGTCGCCTGTATACAAGAAGGTATTCACATAAAAATTTCAACTTGAGTTTAAATAGTATGGGCAATGACATGAACCAAACATTGTATCGTGGGTGAAATACTTTTTCATTTATAGGAGTTTTGGGGGAAATTATGTTGTGGATTTATGGAAAAAAAGGCATAGATACGTTTTTATTTATCCATCACTTCTTTGCATCTCAGCATGTTTTTTCGGTTTTGGTTCATTTTATTCATCATTGTATTCGATAATTTGTGTACAAGGAAAAACAGGATTGCTGTATTACATTTTTGAGTGGAGTGTTCACCGTTTTGGTAATTTTTATTAAAATATGCAACACATTTTCCTATTTTTCAACGTATATTATATTTTTAAAAAATAATATAGTATTTATGGCATTTTGTATTGTTATTGACAATACATCCAAACACTCTAGTTTTAGTTAATTTTTCAAAACATTTCCTTCGAACATAGTCGGATACCTTAAGTTTGAATTATCATTATTCCATTGTGAAGATAACCTTTTTTGAAACACGATTTGTTCGTGAAGTTCTGTGTGTGTGAAATAACTAATGAGCTTCCTTCTCTTTCAGCACTGTTTTGTGATCACGTATCGCAAGGAGGGCTCCAAGCACTATGAAATGAAAGCTGAAACAGAAGCTGACTGTATGAACTGGATCCGATCTATAGACAGCGCAAGGTGAGAAACAACACTTGCTTCGTTTGCATGCCTGTTTCGGAAACTGTTTCAGGATTTATTGTGACGGACTCATAAATTTGCTTCTCCGCACGATTAATGTCATCACAAGAAAGATCGTAAAATGGTCTTCTGTATTGGACTCTGTCGCATTAATGATCCCAGAGCTTGGCGAAACCATTTGGCATCTTGGCAACAAAAGGGATCATTCCTGAAATTTCGGGTATTTTATAGATCTGTTCATTAGGAATCGAGGTATGTACAGATACGCCCTGATTGGCCCAGACGCTTCTAGTCCCGCCGACCGGGAACTATAAAAGGTCGGCGCTCTCAAGCTGAAGTAATCGGGAAGTAAAGAAATTAAAGCAGTGAGTCAGCAGTTAAAGTAATTATATAACATTGAGATTATTATTCAATATTGTTACGAATCTGCAGTTTTGCTCCACCGCACTCATAATGTCATCTTAAGGTACACCGTTTTGCAGTCTTCAATACTGGATGGTGGCCGTGTGTCGCATTAATGATCCCAGAGACAATTTGGCGGCAAAATGAAAGACACTAGAAGCGTCGGGAATTTTCTAGATCCGTCCATTACGAACGAAGTTCGCCGAGATTAGTCGAGAAGCTTTTAACCCCGCATCCCGAGAGCTACAAAATGACGACACTCTCTAGCTGCGCATGGTGGTGAACAGCAGTCGGAGTTGCCGAGAGAGTACAGAAACTATTCCGCATTCTGGATCGTGAAAATTCTCGACGTTTCGAGCATTATCCATTTTGTCGCCAAATGTTCACTAGTTCTGGCATCACTAATGCGACACCCGTGCAGCCTCCGATACAGTCTTGCTTTTAGTTTAGTTATGTTATCGCCCCGTTTTGAAGCGACGTTAAGGCTATTTCGGAACGAACCTCGTCATTTTGAACCACGGTCAGATGATGGGAACGACGCCTGAGCTGGCACCCAGCCTTTCCAAATTTCCTCGCCGCACCAGCTGGAGAACGTTTGGCCTCGACAGATTTAGCGTGCACCAGAACCCCCACACGACGGTTCTTCGGTGGAATCGAGTCTCGAACCTACAACTCACCGGGTTCCGGGTTCACTACGACACTGCAATACAAGGCTGAAAATTATATTGAGCTATTCAATAAAAAGCCGAGCGGCTTTAGAAAGCGGATTTATATAGGAACGTATTTCTTATTCTGGCAGTCATTTTGGCGCTTTTCTTGGCGAGTTCTGGCAGTGATAGTGTTCGTGTGAAATATAAAGACAATGGTAGAACCAATAAAAGGTTATATGGGTATTCTCCGATAGTCTCTCCATAGGAAGTGATGTCACAGAGAGGAAATTTAATTAACCTCTGGAAAATTCTCCATGATTCTGGGACGAAAATAACCACAGTCGGTAAAATGTAGACTATCTGTATTTTTCTAACAATTTCATTTTGTTGCAAACTTTTGTCAACAGAACCCTCAAATTTCTCGCCAAGTCACCAACTTTTGCAGCCCTAGATTGGCATATAAAGGATACGTTATGCCTTTTTGTAATTATATAAGGGGTGGACCAGAGAAATTTGCTTATTTTTAAAAAATCCCGAGAGGTGAGTTGGATGAGTAGTGGGTGATAGGTGGTGGTGCTGGAGGGAAAAGTCCCCAAATTTGCTTCCCTCTCTAGTCAATTGCCATTATGCTCTGGTCTGGTATAGCGGGTCTTCGCCGTTGAGAGCTTCTTTTCTAACGGTTGCTCACTTGTTGCTACTCAACGTGCCTTCCAAGCTCACTTTGAAATCTCTGGTTGATGTCGATCGACCACGGACTACAGCTCACCTCAAGAACAACGTTCGCGACGCCATTGCCAACATACCGACTGATATGCTGCACAGAGTGGACGCGCACTTCAAAAATTGACTTACTCAGTGTAGGTGCAATGGGGGTCGCCATTTAACAAATGTTATTTTCAAAACTGTATAAAAAAATTGGGATATTGTATTCTCAAATAAAACAATAACTGAAGTACTTTTGCTTTGATTGACCTTTCAAATAAGTGAGTTTTTCTGCACACCCTGCACAACATAATATCTTAGAGACTTCCAATGCGTTGAATAATGTCTATTTCCACCGCTTTTGGAGAGGGAACATATCTGAAGAGTTCTTGTCATCCTACCAATGCTTGCAAATCCACAGTGCATTTAGATAGAGAGTTGATTTATATTTCATTCAACCACGCTCATTAAACCGTTAAAGACAAATTTGCAACCTGAAGCAATGTTTTTTTAATTTTAGTGAGTCTATCTAGCCTTATATCAAATTAATGTAGTTCATTCAGAGCATATAAACAATAAGTTAGTTTTTTTCCACAGGACGCAAATAATGTAATTAGAAAATGATAATATTTCTGGCACCTAATAATATTGCGCTTAAGGAGATTTGTTCATTCGATTTTTTTCTTAATTATCCTTTTTCTATGACCATTACTAGTGCACAGTAAATTACAGCGTACGTCTTATTATAGTGGCAGCGCGTCTTTTCTATGCTTTGAAGCCCCGGTTCGAGCATGGTTGTTCTTCTCCTCTATCTTTGAGATGTGTGAATGTGCTCCCCCTGTAAAAAGGGGTGTGCAAGCGATTGAGTGATGCATGAGTGGCAAAGTCTTACCCTTGGGCTTAGTTGGCGCTACTAAAACAAGAGACGCACCTTATCGGCTTAAATCGCTATCTTCTTAACAATGGCCTGAGCCATAAGCAACAACAACAAGTAATTTCAAAAGTTTTGGCATCTATTGGTATTGCACTTGAGGAGATTCGTTTGCTTATGATTATTCGACTTTTTCTTAGTTATCCACGTTCCATGACCACCGCTAGTGTGCAATAATTACAGCTGACGTTTTGTTATAAGGGTAGGGCCTCTTTCCCGTGATCAGGGCGTGAAGAGTTCGAGTCCCGGTTCGGGCATGGTTGCTCTTTTTCTGCTCTGTCTGTGAGATGTGGGAATGAGTCCCCTCCCCAATTAAAAGGGGTTGCGCAAGTGAATGTGAGGCAAAAGTAGCTAAATCTTACTCTTGGCCCTAAATGGTGCTGCTGAAAAACAAGAAACTAAAAACATCGGCTTAAATTTGCCAATTTAGTCAAGTGGCTTGTCTGTGACATCAGAAACAGCAACAACTTAAAAAAAAATTATATGAACACTTTCATTTCAAAATACCTAAAAAAAGAACTTTTCCTTTTTACTTTTCAAGATTCTAATTTTTAATTTAGATATGTCGGCGTCCTGACTTCGTGTCTTCCTGGAGTTCTGGGCTTCCCGGGCACGAATCCCGGTTGGTTGTTATTATGTGTTTAGTCTGTGAGTAGGGTGAATGTCCCTCCCCTGTTAAAAGGGACTGTGCAAGCGAAGCATGATGCAGTAAGTCATACTCTTTTCCCTGGATCGCAATATTGAAAAAACAAGGGACGCTGATTCAGGCTTAAAATCGCTGACAGCGATCAGTGGGTCTGTCAGTGACTAGTGAAATTGAAAACAACAATTCAGATATGATATTCACAGTGCATACATATATAATCCAAAAAATTATTTGAAAATATCAGAAACAAAATATCAAAATTCCTGTACATCTGGAGGAAGAATTATTTAATGATTAAAAAACATTTGAAAAAAATATAATAAGAGAAGAATAATTATAAATGAATTTATTTCAAGGTTTAAATGGGGACGCAGTGGCCTGGTAGTAAGGTCACGGCTTCGAAACCCGATTCCACCGAGGAACTGCAGTGTAAGCGTGTGGTGACATCTTAATAAGCCAATAACAGTCACTAGACACTAGCGCTCGCTTTTGTCGAATGCATAAGTGACTGGACTTTAAGCCCAAACATCGCAAGTTCGATCCTTAGTTTAATTCAACCTATTCATTGGCACCATTCCAGCCAACACCGGGTCTGGTGCTCGTTTGAATCCGTCAGACCAAATGCCTTTACACTGGTGTGGACAAGGGAAAGACAGCTCAGGTATCGTCCTCGTCACCTGAGCGTGATTCAAAAGTACGAGGTCGGTTCCCAAATAGTCCTGGTGTTGCTTCAAAAGGGACGTTAATATTACTAAACGAACGATAACTTCATGGAAGACTGAAATGAGACAACTAAGACGAGGTGAAAAAGATGACTTATCTCGGACATCATATCCGCAGTATTTAAAATAATGTAAGGTGTATGTACTCGAAACTTTCGAAATGTCGAATATCTTTATTGCTTCAAAATGCTCTCTGATCTTTTAGATTTGAATACTTCTCGAGTTGTGAGGATTTTTCTTGAGGTACTTTCAGGAAAAACTGCAGTTTCGGTTTTTATAAAACTCATTTGATGAAGAATGATATTTTCACTCTGCGTTCAAACAATCATAACTGAGCGAGATATCAACCAAATACAATTGCTTAGATACCAAAATAATCTGTACGAAACAGTGGATGCTTTGTGCCTCCATCAAAGTTATATTTACAGAAATATGTATTTTTATAGCCATTGAAAAGGTATTTTACAGAAAAAAACTCGCTTTTGTATTGATCGTTGATGAAAAAATTGTTTAAAAAAACAGTATATATATTAAAAACTACTTACATATATGCTACTTTCAACTTGATTCCGATGAACAACCTGAAGGCAGCATCATTTCCAACTAGAATCGTGTAGTCTGTTCAAATCAGAATGATATATATGTGTGTGTGTGCGTGTGTGTGTGTGTGTGTGCGTGTGTGTGTGTGTGTGTGTGTGCGTGTGCGTGCGTGTGTGTGTGTGTGTGTCTTTGTGTGTACCCCCATTTCAGCGGCTCCGGCCACCATTTCTGGCTCAGCGACGTTTAAATCCGTCAGATCAAACGTCATTCCGCTCGTGTGGAGAGGGGGGGGGTAGTGCCAGCTCAGGTGTCGTCCTCATCTTCTGACGGTGGCTCAAAATAACGAGGTCCATCCCAAAACAGTCCTAGTGTTTTTTCAAAACGGGACTCTAAACTAATCTCAAATATTACATATTTAAATGTTTATTTTTATAATGTTCGGCCTGATTTGCTTTATTATATGTAATTAGTTTTAAAAGAAGCCTAAAATATCGTATTATGAAATCTTTGCAAATGTTACAGACCCCCCCCCAAACAAAAGACTTTGAAAGATGATCTGTAAACGCAGGAGCCACATTGAATGTATCCCATTCGACTGATTGACACGCGCTCCTGTCAGCGCCACTCGTGTCAGCTTTAAAAGTGGAGCTCCTTTTCCCTCGAAAGCGGAAGGAAAGGGTTTTTTTCTTCCCGAAGAGGGAAAAAAACCCAATTTGCATCCCCATTTCCTGTTATTTCGCAGGGAAAAGAAGAGTAATCGAATGGCCTTCGTCTTTTGTGAGCGCGCCTTGAAGGAAAGCGAAGCAAATCTAGATTTGAATCTCGGGTTTCTTCTTAGAAGGAAACTGGATTTAATTTCAGGGCAAAACAAATCGAGCTGGCTGATGGTATCGTTTTGTTCACAAAACAAATCGCTCGAAATTATTTTTAAGGTATCTGGCTACGTCGGAACTTTTAATAAGTGGTATAAAATATTTTAAACTATAGTGTTTAGATGCATTGTCAAATACAATACAAAATACTATAAATGCAACAACATTATTTGAAAATATAATATATTTTGAGAAACCGGAAAATTGGTAGTACATTTAAATTTTCGAAGTACGCAAGTTATGAAATACAATGATGAAATGAAATGAACCAACATCTAAGAAAAATGTTGAGCTGTATAGAAGTTGTAGGTAAAAATATACGTGAATATGCAATTTTTTTCCATAAATTTATAACTTCATTTTTCTGAAACACCTATAAATAGAAAAGTATTTCATCAGAAATCAAACTTTGGGTTCATTTCATTTCCCATAAGATTTAATACAAGCGCTGGCATTTTGATGCAAATACCTTGAATAATTTTTGAGATATCATGTTAACAGGTAGAGAATTTTAATGAAAAATTAAAGTTTTGAGAGAATGGAAGACAAATATTAGTTGAAAAATATATGAATCTGGATGATGACTCGGGTCTTCCTTCCCTATAAAAGATAAACTGTTTTAGAAAGAGGAAAATCTGAACTGCGAGAAATCGCCAATGCGGTCGATAACCAGCGTTTTTAACGTAGTCGGATACCTTAAGTTGAATTTGTATTTAACTGCACATGAATTCAATACCATAACCCTTACAAAATGTGAGAAATCAACAAAAACAGCTGCCCTTGGTGCCCATTACATACAGGTTTGAAATAATTAATAAAATCAAGGAATTTATCCACAACCGATTTCACCAAATTTCATTTCAGATGAAAATTCAACATCCCACAATTCGTTGTTCACCCCTTTCAAGTTGAAAATTAAGAATTAAATTATCTAAAGACTGGACCGATCTCGCCAATTACTTTGCAAACCAGCCACAATGCTCTGCTCATTAAGTGATTATAGTTTAAAATAGTTCTTATTTTTGTCGATAAAATGTAATTTATTAAGGCATCCGACTACGTTACAAAACACTGGTTATCCAACACATTGGCGACTTTTTTAATTGCTATTTCTTGTAGTTCGGACTTTCCTCTTTCCAAAACAGTTCATCTTTTCTGGGAAAAGGACCTATCATCAAAGGTTACATATTTTCCAGCTAAAATGTGTCTTCAATTTTCCCAAAATTTTATAATGTTCGCAAAGAATTCTCCACCGTTAACGTGACATTTCAAAAAATAACAAAGGTATTGACATAAAAATTCCAGCGTGTGTTTCAAATGATACGGGCAATAAAATGGACCCAAAGTTTTATTGGTGGTGAACTCCATTTTTAGGGATTTTTAGAAAAATTAAGTTGTGAATTTATTAAAAAAATGCACACACTCCCCCTATAACTTCTTTGCATCCCAAGATTTTTCTTAGTTTTTGGGTCATTTCATTCCTCTTCATATTCTATAACTCTTGTACAAAATAGGATGGCATTTTGTGTAGAGTGTTCCCCGTTTGGGTTCAATTTCATTAAGGTTTACCACACATTTTCCTATATATATTATATTATCAAATATATTTTTTTGTATTCATATTATTTTGTATCATAATCGACAATACATGTAAAAACCATTAATTTTAAATAATTTTTAAAAAACACAATTTTTTTCGAACGTAGTCGGATACCTTAAACTTCATTGACATGATTACATAAATACCATTAATAGGGACACCGAAGGTAACTGGTATTCAAAGATTTAATACAGATGATCATGAGTTTGAAATAAAAATGTCCGAAAGTGATATCATGGTTATGACTTTGAATATCTGTTGTCATGTTTTCCTATAGAGAATGTAAAATGGAAAATACTTTTTAAAAAATTATCTCAAAATTGGAGGTATGCGATATGCAAACTGGGTTTACCTTCATTATTTACTAGCTGGTACCCGGCGCGTTGCTGCCGCCAAAAAATAATAATAATAAGTGCAATTAATCAGTCATTTGGCAATTTTATATCGACATAGGAGGAACGGTACGACAGTACACAAAATACGAACGAACAAATATTCATTTTTATACATTAGATTTGCTTTTAAAATTGTAAAGCTGAGTGTTCCTTCGGATAAAAAGTGGACGATGACGAAAAATTTGCTTGTGTAGAAACGAAAAATGGCTGACGAAAAGTGCGGACGTTATTTCGCCGTGGGATAAGGCCTTCATAGAATTCATTTCATGTTCGTCGCAAATTCTATTGTGTTCGAAGTTCCAAAAAGAGCGATGCGTCATCGATGTTTTTAATACTAAACGCATTCTTTCTGTATGCCAAGAAAAGAATATCTGCATCAACCCCCAAAAAATGGTCTGAAAGTTTATGACTAATTCTTTTTTTTTCCCGAGTTCAAATTCTATAACTTTGCTTCTGAATGAATTCTTCGGCATGATTTAATATAGCAAATCTGGGTCTGCCATTTCCGTGTCTTTCAAAGTACTGAAAAGATTTTTTTAACAAAGGAAAAAAAAACATTATTTGCATCAAAATTTGTTTACCACTTCGGAGGGAAAAAGTAATTGAATTGTATCCACTTGTTCATTTGCGCTTGCGCAGAAGTTTTGATAATGCGTTTGCGTTAGATGCAAAGCAAAATCTTTTTTAAATCCTAAGCCTTTTTTTTTTTTTTTTTTTTTTTTTTGACTTCATAATGCATTGTTTGGTTTCTTGAAAAAAAAGTACGGAGGGATGCTGTTTTATTAACAAGATTTAAAGAAAACTTCGTAAAAAAAAATAGCGGAAATTGCGTTTGGATTTTGTGACTCAAATTTTCAATGTCATTCTATAATCCTATCTAAGAATGTTTTTAATTTTTTTTATCCTGTTATTTTTTCGTTGAATTTTTTATTTAAAAAAATATTTTATTTAATACTTTTATAATGTAAGTTGGAATGATGCAATTATTAAAGCGTGCAAAGTAAAAATAATACTTCATGTCTTAAACACAGAAGCAATCATTCTTTTCAAGCATTTTTATTGTATCATTTACGAAATACTAAAAGGTAACTAATAAGGTCTTTAAAGGGATTGAAATCCAAAATATGTTGAATCTCCTC
>JAPMOQ010019763.1:78449-96539 GCA_026543055.1 Argiope trifasciata | reverse complement strand
ATATATATATATATATATCATAAATAATTCATAAATATTCATAAAGAAATTAGTATTCTAAAGAAATTTGAGATTAGCTTTGGATCGAGTAATATAATTTTGCAATATTATTGAGTACTCTAAGGCACTTATTATCAATTTTTGTGGATTTTCACGATGTTTGTATCTTACTCGTTAAAATCAGTGATTATCGAACAAACTGACGAATTTTTTCAAAAAATTTTATTTCTTTTATTTCAGACTTTCCTCTTTCCGAAACAGTTTATCTTTTCCAGGAAAAGGAAAACCTGACCTACCATTCAAGGTCAAATATTTTTTCAGTTTAAAATTGTCTTCAACTTCAATTTTCTCAAAAATTTAATTTTCATGAAAATTTTCCTACTTAATATTGCAAATTAAAGTGGAAAATTATATATTGCAAATTATATTAATATTGCAAGATTATTATGGGTAAAAAAAGTATTAAAAGGAAAAATTATCATGCCCATACTAATATTTGCAATATTGTAATGCGTGAGTAGCTAGGTCATACTCATGGTCCTAGATGGCGCTGCTGAAGATCAAGACTCGCAAAAACTGGGGCTTAAGGAGTCCGACTACGTTCAAAGGACTTTTTTTTTGAAAAATTGGATTTAAAAAAAACTATTCAAAATTATGTTTTTTAGATGTATCGTCCATTAAAATACTATAAATACAACAAAATTATTTGAAAATACAACATATTTAGAATAATATCAAAATGTGTGATAAATTTGAATGGCTTTCAACCGAAAGAGACAAAACTCTATACAAAATGGTGATGCAGCATGACTTTATTTGTTCGTATACAAGTTGTAGAATAAAATAATGAATGAAATGAACCAAAATCTAAGAAAAATGTTGAGATGCAAAGAATTTATAGGAAAGAATAGGCGCTTATATACCTTTTTACCATAATTTTACAGCTTAATTTTTCTAAAGAACCCCATAAATATGATACCCCCAACACTAATAGAGATATTTACATGAAAATACCTCTGAAATACTGAAAAAGTATTTCACCTGCAATAGAACTTTTTGTTCATTAAATTGCCTATATTATTTAAAACGCACGTTGCATTTTTTACGCAAATATATATATTTGTTTTGGGGATAGCATGTTAAGGGCGGAGAATTTTTATGAAAATTATTTTGCGAAAATGGAAAGACAAATTTTAGCTAAAAAATATATGACTTTGGATGATTTCCCTTTCCTACAAAAAATAAATTGCTTTGGGAAGAGAAAAATCAGCACTACAAGAAATAATAAGAATTTTTAAACAATTCACCAATGGGGCCCATAAACAGTGTTTTTAACGTAGTCGCTTACCTTCATTTTAAAAAAATGACTGTCCGAATGAAGAGCTCGGAGCAGACGAATTCGGGGCATCTCGGCAGAAATGATATTTTTGTTTACCTCTCCAGATTTATCTGCAAGTTCCTTGTTATGGCCGGAAATTGTTTCCAGATAATGAAAAGACGAATATTCCGAGAAAGCCTTTCTTTTCGACTTCATCCCCCCTCTTCTGAGAACGACTTTATCAGTTATATGTTAAGGTATCCGATCACGTTAAAAACGCAGGTTATCGACCCCATTTGCTAATTTTTTTTTTTGTTATTTCTTGTAGTTGAGACATTTCTCTTTTCCAAACACTTCATCTCTTCTGGGAAAAGGAAGACCTGGCCTATCATCCAGGGTCACAGATTTTTCAGCAAAAATGTGTCTTTCACTTCCATTTTCTTAAAGCTTTCATTTTTATAGAAATTCTCCACCGTTCACATGATATCTCATAAACTCATAGAGGTATTTGCGTCAACATTTCAGCCTGTGTTTTGAATAATATAAAAACCAAATTATTATTGCTGGAGAAATACATTTTCATTTATAGGGGTTTTGAGAAAAATTAAATTATGAATGGATGGAAAAAAGGCCTATATAGGCATATTTTTTAACCATAACTTCTTTATACCGTAAGATTTTTCTTAGATGTGGGTTTATTTCAATCGTCTTTATATTCTATAACTTGTGTGCAAAGAAAAATAGGATGGCTGCATTACCATTTTGTGTACAGTGTGAACCGTTTCGGTTAAATTTCATTAAAATTTGCAACGCATTTTAATTTTTCGCAAAATATATTACACGTTCACATGGTTTTCATGTATTTATAGTATTTTAAATTATAATCGACAATACATCTACAAATAATAATTTTAAATAGTTTTTAAAAAATTGCCATCAAACATAGTCGGATACCTTAAATATTTTATAAATCAAAGACAATTGAAATGAGCTTTTGAAACATAATTTTAACCCTTTATTTACTGAATTATGTTGCCATTAATTTTTCAACTTCATTTTTGCACCAATAGTTTAGTTTTCTTGCAGAATAATCTCAGGAAACCCAAGAAAAAAAATGTAATTAACAGAAATATCTTAATTTAATTATTAATTATTTTTAATTCCTACGTTTAGCTTATATCAATTTCATGTTATTTGGGTTACATTATCCGCGCTCTTTAGAATACCATCAGCAAAAATAATGATATAGTAAAGACATAAGCTAGATTTAAATGGTACTTTTAAGTACCGTCAGTAAATAAAGGGTTAAGTAGGAATGTTTTTTCTAAATGGGACTATAAATAAAGGAATAAATTTAGCATAATGAATCTGATGGAATAAACAGTATTTATATAAATAAAAATATATAGAAAAAAATTTTACATCCCATATAGAACAGAATCTCATATAGAACACATATCTCTTTTTCAATCACCCTTTGCTAAAGTTGTATAATATTTTCCTTTGGTATTGAAAAGAGAATCTACACATATTTGTAAAGAAAAAATTATCAAGAGTAGTGTAATTATCTTAATTACAATTTTTGTGTTTCTATTTTTAGAATGATGAAATTTTGATTGGATAGTTATTAATATTTTTATTGTATAGAGTTATTACGTTTCAATTAAATATACATTAGTATGTTAATTTTTTTCGGTGTTTTAAAAAAATAAAAGAATGTTAAGCAACGCCATATGAAAAAAAAAAACTATTATGTTTTTGTAACTAGTATTATGTATTAAATTAATAATGTTTAGTCTACATGTAAAGGAAAATATAATCTAAGCACATATACGGATTTAAAAAAATTAATGGCAAAGGTATAAATTTTGAGAAATATTTAGATTTAAGATATCCGAACACGTTTGTAAGGTTTCTCTTAAAAGGAATTTTTTCAAAAATTAGACCCGTTTTTGAGCTATCCGAAACAGGTTTATTTTTGTCTCTATTTTCATTGGAAGTCAAGATATTAACATTTTTATAATGATCAATAAACCAGAAGTGGGCATATAAATAACCGGAAGTGCCGCTTTAAGGAGCCAAAATCAGGTAAAAAAGTCGTATAAAAACAAATTTGCTTTTAAATATGGAAAATATTTTGCACTGAAAAACATAAAATGCCAATGAGAGGTTGAACTATGTTTTATGGAAATGTGTGCCTAAACATTTTTTTATTAAGCTCTGAATGCACAGATTAGAAGTATTTATGACTGTAATGTATTTTAACGATAGCTTTATAAGATTGCTGAATATTCTTAAGGTTGCTGGAGTGTATCTTAGTACAAATTCAGTGAGAGCATTTGCTGAGCTCGGAAAAGAGAGAATAAAGGAATGCAAGTAGAATTCGCTGCTAAATACAAAAATTGCCAGAAAAAAATGATTAAAAAAAGAAAATGATTAAAAGAAGAGGAAGAAGGTATAACCTGTAAATGTGAGGAATATTAAGTATGTGCACGCATAATTCAGTATCGAAACGTATGACTGTATACTTCAAATACATTTTTCTCAAAACTGATTTTTACTTCCAATCAAATAACTCAAAATATATCTATCATATTACTATGAAATATGATGACATTTGTCTGTATGCAATTTTCTAGGGAATGAAATAAAAGAATTTAGATCGTGTGAATACTTATTAATTTACAGATTGTTATTTAAATAATAATTTTATAGATTTGCTGAAAAATTCATGATAAATCTTCGACTGACTGCAAAATTTTTATTTATTATTAGAACCTACGACGGTTGTTCATTTTTTAGAGAAAACTATGTAGTTTATTTTGGTACAAGTTTTGTTAGGATAAGAGTTTTCGGTGTAGCCAAATTGAAGTCTGATAAGAATTTGCTTAAATTTATGAGATTAAATGCCAAATTACAAAAAGTGTCAATGCTTATATCAAATATTGACGTCCTATTACTAATTTTGTCGTTAACCCAGAAATAGGGTTAAAATATCTCTACACCCTATTTTGTCTTCAAAAAGTGCAATTTTATCGGAACCACATAAATGTGACATGATTCCCAAGAAAATATGATAATCTAAAATTTTCCTCTTGCCTGATAATATTTTATTTCATGAATATTATATATTATTACATTTAAGGTATCAGACTACGTTAAAAACTCAGGTTGTAGACCACATTGCCGAATTTTTTTCAAATTGTAGTTTTTTGTAGATCAGAATTTCCTCATTCCAGAACAGTTTATCTTTTCTAGGAAAATAATAATTTCATAATATTATATCATCATCCAGGATTACAGATTTTTTAACAAACATTTGTCTTTGACTTCCATTTTCTCAAAATATTAAATATCATAAAAGTTCTTCACCGTTAACACGATATCTAAAAAACGAATAGAGATATTTACATAAAAAAATCAGCGTGTTTTTTAAATGATACGGGCAATGAAATGAACCCAAAGTTTTAACGTTGGTGAAATACTTTTTCGTTTATAAGGGTTTTTAGAAAAATTAAATTGCTATTATAAGGGGAAAATACCTCTATACGTATATTTTTACACATCACTTCTTTACATCCCATAAGGTTTCTCAGTTGTTTGTTCATTTCATTCATCCATAGGATACAACAGGATGGCTGCGTCACCATTTTGTGTAGACCGTTTTGATTAGCATTTACTACACTTTCTCCTATTTTTGAAAATGTATCATTTTTTTTTTCAAATAAATTTGGTGTACTTTGTTTTATAATTGCCAATACATTTTAAAACCATAAATTTAAATATTTTTTAAAAATCCAATTTTTTAAAAATTTTCCTTCCCACGTCGTCGGATACTTTAATTACAGTCTTAGTAACGGTGGATGTTCAGAAATATTCCAATGAATATCTAATACATTATAGAAATTATTCTTTCCTTAAATTTTTAAATATTTTTTTTATTTTCATATCATAACACTTTGTACTGTTATCATTAATACAATCGCTTAAAAGTACATTGTGACAAAAAATAGATTTATCAAGGAAATTTATTGTTTTGCTAATATAAGCGCACCAAGAAAAATATTAGATACTTTATGAAAAATGATTCAAAAACAATAGAAATATATTTTCTAAATTTGAAAACGCTTTGGTTATTTCGTAAAAAATTCTGAAATACACCTAGTAATGCTTAATATGCAAATATAGTTATTCATAATATTTATAAAAAAAGCCAGCCAGCACTCTGTATTGCTAAACAAAATGTTACATGTTAACAAAATGTTAAAATTGAAGAATCTTTTCCTAACTACAAATAACCTTTAAGACAAAAAATTTCATTTTTAAAAATTTATTTTAATTTTTATAGATGAGAAATTTTTTTTCTTATCTATTCTACGCATTAGATAAGAAAAAGATATTTTTATACATATAAAAAATACTTAATGGGAGAAATAAAGATTTTGGATCTGTGGCTGTTCAAAAAAAATGGAAGTATAGATTTAGAGAATTTAAAAAAAATGATAAAATTTTTACATTTAATAAAAAGGAAATAATCTTTGAAGTAGAAAATAAATGACTGATCTTCGAAGAGAAAAAAAAGAGTACTCCTTTAAAAAGGACTCATTTTTTAGTCCCTCTCCTTTTTTCGCCCCCTCTTCTTCGGGCTCGTAAGAATCGACTGCTTCAGCTGTGAAAACATCGCTTACTTATTGGATAGTCGAGGCAGATACCGTTTGAGCCTGGGAAAATGTTCTAAATATAGTACTTTCCAGTCCTCGCCGGAGCATCGCATGCTCTTGCAGATCTTGGAGGAGGTGCAAAGCCCTCAGCGACATCTGTTGGCGACTTCCACAAACACTTCTCTTCCATTTTCATTTTCCCGGAACTGTCTGCACGCATTTCTGGTTGTTGACCATATTGCGCGGTTCAAAATGAGGTGAAAAAATATTATTTATTTGGTATCTCGGTTATCATATCCTTTTCTCGCTGTATTTCCAATAATTTAAGGTGTACTTACACTTTTGAAACTTCAAAAATCGTTCGGAATCTCAATCTTTTAATTTTTTTAAATTTACTTTTTTTGCTTCAAAATGGTCTCTGATCTTTTAGCTTTCAATATTTCTCGAGTTATGAGGATTTTTCTTGAGGTAATTTCATGAAAAACTCCAGTTTCGGTTGGTTTTTTAACAGTTTTTTTTTTTTAATTTTAAGGTATACGGACACACTCGAAATTTCGAAAATCTTTCGAAATATTGAATATTTGCTTCAAAATGTTCACTGATCCTTTAGCTTTCAAACGATACCAAAATATCGTCAATATTCGGAATATTTGTCTAGTTATAAGGAGTTTTCTTGGGGTACTTTCGCTAAAAACTCTAGTTTCCTTTTTTTTTAAACTCATTTTATGAAGAATGATAATTTTTCACAATGCTGTTTCATTCCAACAGTCATAACTCATAAAAAAAAACCAAATACAATTATTTGTATATCAAAATAACCTGTATAAAGCAGTGGATGTTTTGTGCTTCTATCAGAGTTATATTTATAGAAAGACATTTTTAATAGCTATTTAAAAGTGTAAAAGACAGGAAAAAACTCATATATATATATATATACAAAGAGAGAGATACAGGTTTTGAAGACAATGATGAGGGGCGAATTGATGATTCCCGCAAAATATTATTGACAAAAGGAGAAAGTTTAAAAAAAATATATCAGCCAACGCAATGACTGTGTAATTTTTTTCCGATGCGGGTGGTTTATTGGTTCTCCTTGTCTCTCTGAATAATATAGTTCGCTAATAAATATAACATTTTGATCCTTTTCAAACTAATTTTAACTAGAAGCTTACGATTTAAACAGCATACAAAATTTATATCTCATGGATAAATTTTTCCAACATAACGGTGCATGAAAAAATACTTATTTTTAGGAAAAAATGTTATTGATGATAAGATAATCTTAATCAATTTGAATCTCTACGCTGTACCTTAAAGTATCCGACTGCGTAAAAAGCACAGGTGATCGAGCACATTGGCATTTTTTTATTGTTATTTCTTGTAGTTCAGAATTTTCTCTTTCCAAAACGGTTCATCTTTTCTAAGAAAAGGAAGGCCAGACCTGCCACCCAGGGGAATTTTAAGCATATTTTCCAGCTAAAATTTATCTTTCATTTCAACTTGCTCAAAACTTTCATTTTCATAAAAATTCTCCATCGTTCACATGTTATCTGAAAAATGAATAGAAATAATGACTTGAAAATTTCAGCTTGTTTTTTCAACAATATCGGCAATGAAATGAACCAAAATTTTTAATGTCAGTGAAACCTTTTTTCATTTATGGGTGTTTTTAGAAAAGTGAAGTTGTGAGTTCATCGAAAAATAACATATGTACGTATATTTTCGCCCTTAACTTATTTGAATCTCAAAAGATGTCTTAGATTTTGCTTCACTTTATTCATCCTTATATTCGATAGCTTGTGTACAAAGAAAAATAGGATGAGCTACTGATACTGATGAAAATAGGTTCATGTGAACCGTTTTAGTTAAATTTCATCAAAATTTACGACACATCTTCTTATTTCTCAAAACGTATTTTCATATCATTTTGTGGTATTTATAGTATTTTGTATTATAATTGACGATACATCTCAAAACCATAATTTTAAAAAACTCAATTCATCAAAAATTTTCCTTTGAACGTAGTTGGATACCTTACGCTTAAGAGATAAAAATTTTCTCCAATTTATAATTCAGAAATATATTTTTCGAGGAGCGCATTAGAATTAGAATGTTCATAGGAATTACATTACTAAATTTTCTCAGCTTGCATTCACATTCTAAAAGGAAAATGTATCATATGTGAGCAGTGAGTCATTTGTAGAACGTCTTAAAAGTGTATCCATAATAAGTTACTATCTAATTATTAAGTTAAAATATCAATAATTGTATTTCAAACATAATAAAAACTTTTCTCTTTCTTCTCGGTGAAATGAATTCTCCCCTCTGTCCAGTTTATTAATCTCTCCATATAAAAATGAATGTTTGTCAGTATGCCTCTTTACGCCTTCCTAAACCGTTCATCCGATTGCTTACACCTACAATAATCTTGCTATAAGAATCGTACAATTATCTGAAATTTTTTTTAAAAAATTCGAATCTATTTACCAAGGATGAATATCCAAATAACTCGCCGAGGAGACAATAGATTCTTCAGAAAGGCTAAATCCAAATGAAAGGTCAATATTTTGTAGCTAGAGTACTCAAATGTCATGCAAGTCATTCTCTGAGGTAACAGCTTTATGACGGATGATGCGAGAAAGTTTTGGGGAGAATAGCCCTGTGGCTTTTTAATTAAATTTTAGCCTTTTTGCAGTAACTACCAAAAATATTGTAGTACAAATAGTTTTGCATCATCTTAACTTTCAAAAAATTATCTTTTCATTTATATTAACAATTTTATAGAAAAAAATATATTTTCTATGTTTAATCCATTTTTAAAGAAAATATTTTAAACTCGAGAATTCCGAACGAATATCAAAAAACTCACGAGATACAATCAATAGTTTCTTTCATCACCATTCTAAAAGAACACCAAGAGTAACAATTCTAAAAGAATGCACGAATCTAATATATGAAAATGAGTATTTGTTCGTTCGTATTCTATGTATTGTCCTACCGTTCATCCTGTTTAGATAAAACATTGCCAAATGATTGATTGATTGCACTTAATTTTAATTTTTTCTGAGCCAGCTGGGTGCCAGCGATTGTTTGAATATAATTATGGTCATATCTGCGTACATTCTCAATTACTTCTCAGGAGAAACTTCATTTTCTTCGTAAGCAAATAAATGGTTAAGCAATCAAATAAATTTCCTTTCAGACTACAAGGAACTAAATTTTTCTGAGAAAACTCCTAAATGGAAAAAGTATTTCGCCTATAATAAAACTTTTGGCTCCTTTCATTGCCCATGGGATTTAAAACACACGCTGAAATGTTTGCGTAAATACCTTTATACGTTATTGAGATATCGTGTTAACGGTGGGGAAATTTTACGAACATTAAAATTTTGAAAAGTGAAAGACGCATTTCAGCTGTAAAATATGCGACCCTATATGTTAGGTCAGGCCTTCCTTTTCCCAGAAAAAATAAACTGTTTTGAGAAGAGGAAAGTCTAAACTACAAGAAATAAGAATTTTAAAAAATTCCCCAATGTAGTCGCCAAATTCGCCAGCTTTTTTAATGCAGCCGGATACCTTAAACAAATGAAGGAATTTCATTTCAGATTATTCAGAACCCAATAAGTTGTTCAAGCTCTTGATAAGACCAGAACAGATGCGTTTTGTTCAACATTTTAATGAGTACGATTGGATTTAAAGATTCTATTTGGTGACGTCATTGAAATGCAGACGATTTCCCAATGACGATAAATGAAAATGAAACCATACGACTATGAAATTCTAGAGACACCTTTCTTCTAAATCATTATTCTATAAACATTTATAAAGTTTCAAAACACTTTCTAAATAGACAAATGGAGTTATTTTGTATTTTTTGTATAACCTCTCATATCTTATGACAAGAATAATAGTTGTCCAGGAATTTATGACAATCTTTTGTCATAAATATTCCAGTTTTTTTTTTAATTTTTGGACGTATAAATAA
This sequence comes from Argiope trifasciata, assembly GCA_026543055.1. Taxonomy (NCBI): domain Eukaryota; kingdom Metazoa; phylum Arthropoda; class Arachnida; order Araneae; family Araneidae; genus Argiope; species Argiope trifasciata. Next base: position 86,575 of record JAPMOQ010019763.1, on the reverse strand, counting down.
AAAATAAGCAGTCATTTTAATGCAACATTTATTACCGCAATGTCAACTTTCAATCTTTTTTATTGTACTTCAAAAAAAGCTAATATTTAATTTTTAGTGATTCCAATGCATTGTTATAAAAATAATATCTGGCTGAAATGCTAATTTTACATGAAGATATATCATCCCTATCGACAAACTTTTCAACTTTTTTTTTCCAGAAAATATAAATTGCAAGTTTTGGACATTCATTTTGAGAAACATTATCGTCTGCAATTATTCTTGTAGTCCTTCACTCATTGACGGTGTTTTTCATCTTCAACGCCTGATAACTTACGACATTCCGTAATTGTTTAAAAACAGTTTTTACAGAAAACTAATTACTCCCGCAGTAATAATATAATAATGAAAATATTGATCCCCAAATAAAGTGTTTTGAAATTCAAAATCGAATTTTGATATTCTTCCATGAAAATACTCAAGTAAGAATTTTTTTTTTCATTTTTTTTCAATATAACATTTTTATTCTATACATGTGTGTGTGAGTGTGTGTGTGCGTGTGTGTGTGTGTGTGTGTGTGTGTGGATAGATATACAGATATACTAAATAAGCTTAGGGTAATATCTTAATAAGCCAGTAAGAGCAGCAGGATAGTTGTGATTACTTTTGTCAAATGATTATGTTATGCAGTTACAAATCCTTCCGTCGCAGGTTCGATTCCTCGCCAATTCAATCTTCTAAAAGTTCACTGCAATTATTTATATTTATATTTGGAAGAGTTTAACTCCGATTACCTTTTTTTTAGGTATTCCAAATTGTGGTTATGAATTTGAAAACAGCTACATCCTAATTAATATTCGATTTGCTACTAAAAAACAAATATTTTTATTCCTCTTTATAATTAAAATAAAACATTCATTCTGTATGTCTAAAATTTTCTTTTGGATATAAAAGCTTCTTTTAAAGCTGAAATTTCGAGTTTTCACCTTCGTAAATGTTCCTTAACACACAAAATTTTTTTATATATTTTTCTGTTACAACAATACTTATGTAAAACTTACTATTCTTTAAATGTTCGCAGCAAGTTTAATTCTCATTCTGATATATCTGAAATCGTAAGCTTTGGCCAACTTTCCACAAGAATTCCCGACACAGTTTCTTAAAATAAATCAAAAACTCTTAAATATATTTATTTTCTTGCTCTTTTTTTTTCTTGAGTCAGTATGTCTTGAGTATCCCTTCGAACTCTCGTAATCTTTCAAACCGAGTTTTCATTTTATTTATTTATATTTCCTTCTCGAATTGAAAAGAAAAAACTCGCGAAGTAAAATAGGGGATTCCGTCCCGTATTTGAAGTAGCGGCACGTTTAACGCCGGGCCTCTCAACGCATATCCCATTTCTTACACACTTTCACAAGTTCTGGAAAAGTTTGCGGGGAGAGAAAAAAAGTGGAGGCGGTCGAGAAAATGGGGGGGGGGCAATTCAAAAAAGACTCTTATCGGCAAGTTGAGCGTTCGGTGATTCGGGAGTGAAAGAGCCCTATCGGTATTTTGCATGGTGATATCAAACGGGTTTTCGATACCTTAAAGAATATAAAATTCTTTTTTTAGAATGCACCTCAAAAACTATTTGGTCGAGAAAGACGACAAAGAAAAGAACATGTTCTTTTCAAATTTTGCGGGGGGGGGGGATTGCGGTTTCCGCGAATAAGTCTTTTTTTAGATATATATTGAAAGTAATTTCTGAATGGAACATTAAAAGAAAAAAAAATTAATTGCAGAAATTTTTGAAAAAATAGAAATCAAGTGGCTAAGCAATTGGGAATTTTCCATACCGCTTGTAAATAATAACACTGCATCTTTAAGGCGTCCAACTACTTTAAAAACATTGTTTATCGACCCCATGAGTGAATGTTTTTTTAATGTTATTTCTTGTAATCCAGACTTTCCTCTTCCCAAAACTGCTCATTTTTTCTAGGAAAAAGAAGGCTTCACCTATCATCCTGGCTCAAATATTTTTCAAATAAAATGTGTCTTTCACTTCCATTTTCTCAAAAATTTAATTTTTCATAAAAATTCTCCAAAAAGACAGGATATCTCAAAAACTAACAGAGATATTTACATAAAAATGTTCAGAGTGTGTTTTAAATAATATGGGCAATGACATGAACCAAAAGTATTATTACTGGAGAAATGTATTTTTATTTATAGCTGTTTTTAGAAAAAATAAAGTTGTAAATTTACGAAAAAAATGCATATATGCCTATATTTTACCCCATCACTTCTTTGCATCTCCAAATGCTTCTTAGATTTGGGTTCATTCCATTCTTCATTCTACCCTATAACTTGTGCTCTAAGAAAAATAGGATTGCTGCATTACCATTTTGTGTAGAGTGTTAACCGTCTTTGGTTCAATTTCATTAGAATTTACTACCGATTTTCTTATTTCTCAAAATTTATTGTATTTTCATAATTTTTGTGCTGTATTTATAGTATTTTGCATTATAATTAATAATACTTCTGAGAACCATAATCTTAAATAGTGTTAATAAAATTCAATTTTTCAAATATCTTCCTTCGAACGCTGTTGGATACCTTAAGAGAGTTTTGAGAACAAAACAGTTTTCCAGCAAAATATTACTAGAAATACTTTTGAAATAATTGATTCAAGCATATTTTTAGCTGAAAGTTTTTTTTTAATATGTTTCTTCGGAAGAAAATTCTGATTTATTTATCGTGAGTATTTATTCAATAGTTTATTGTAGAATATTTTGAAATGAAATAGTTTAAATTTTGTGATATTTGTTGCGAAAAATTACTTCAGGGTCCTACTATGTGAATTCAGACTCACTTGAAGCAGTAGCAGCAGCAACAACAACTCTCGCCATAACACTTGGCACTATAAAATAGTTCGTCTCTCCACAGACTCACTGGTGGGAGAGTATTGTGTTGACATCTTAATAAAACAATAACTTCCACTAAACATCGGGGATCACTTTTATAAAGGAGATATGTTACGCGGCTGCAAAGCGTTACGATCGCGAGTTCGATCCTTGGCGAAATTCAATCTCCACATTGGCGCGACTCCAGTCAACATCATTGCCACAAGCTTCTTGATCTTATTCCGTTTGCTAACAGAATTGAACTGAAGCGCAACTCTTTATTTGATATCCGCGTTGCAGGTTGCACATCAGTGTCTGAGCCTTCTGAATATCACTCTATGCAACTGAAATAAAAAGGATGAAATCCATCGAATAATACTAAAGGTGGGTTCACGCGAGGATAAATATTGCCCGCAATAGAAGATCCTGGAGAATCACGTGACCACGATGGGACAATGGCAACTGGATGTCACGTCGAGACAAACGTTGTCTCAAATGTTCACACGAGGACAACAGTACAGAGGCAATGATTACGGGCGGTAGTAAGCCTCGTGTGAACCCACCTTAAAGATCTTCAAAGCAATCAGAAATTATGTGGCTTTCTTAGAACCGGCAATACATTTGTGCAATGCTAATTACTATTCGTATAGGACCTAGAAAGATTTTAAAGAAGGCGGCTCACTTTATACACTATTATGGCATCATGTCTATTATTTAATTTCCAGCTCTTGCTAAATGCGTCTGAAGATAGGCATCTTAAAATAATATCTGCTTGAAGATAACCATAATTCTTCACAAAGATAGATGGATTATTCTTCTACAATTTAATTGATGGAGTTTATTGGTGTAAGAACCATCTTTGATTAAACTGCGCCAAATATGCGGTGAGATTTAATCTTATTTTAAAAGTTAAAAAAAAATTCTTTCCATCTTCTTCCTGGACTTGCCAACCAGTGAAATCAGCAAGAAGCAATAGTGTGGTAAAAGCACAATCCGTTCACTGCCACTACCCCCGCCTCACCTTCTTTGATCTCTTTCAACTACAGTAGAGAAGGTGTCATCTGATGACACAGATGGTTGGGTGCTAGTAAAGAACGACGAGTTGTCTCGTAATCGGCAGTCAATGTGTTAAGAATCAAATCAAAAAGGTGGGGAACTTTATGAAGAATATCTTTAATTCGATGTGGGAAGAATTCATTCGTTATTTAATTGCGGTTAATTAAATTGTGTGTTAATTGCCTTTATAATGGCAAACTTGGTGGGATTTTACAGAGGCAAAGAAAATATTAAAACAACTAATCAACCTTGTTTGATTAAAAGAAAATTTGATACCATTCTTACCAGAATAAGAATTTGCCACACACTGCTCACACATAAACATTTGCTGTTGGGGGAACCCCGATACTGTACTGACCCCGATGTACACACCACTTCCTGCCCCTGCAGCTGTAACCCTCTGGTTATTTCAACAGTGTCAGGAGCGTGAAGTGGGAGAGACGCTCCTGTTCCATCCATCCTTAGTGTTCAACTTCTGGCATTTATTGATTGAAATATCGTTCAGGTATTTTCATATTGGATAAAGCAAAGCCGAAGGACTTTTTGGTGTTCTTCCAAATATCCTGCATGATATTAAGCCAAATATCATGCAGGAACTGAAAACCTTGGCAGAAACAGACTCATAGTTTGTTTGGGATAACAAGATTCTGAAAAATGCGAATAAACCCCTATGTACAATTGCTCTACGACGCTTCTGCACATCTTGATAGAAAGTCCACAAACTCTACAATTCCAAATAAAGCTTTCATTCAACCCTTTGCACTCCCCTGACTCGCCATTTTGCAGATCGCCTCTCTCTGCCAGCTCAAACTTCCTCGAAAACCCTCTCAGCGTCAGGAAAAGTTCTTAAAAAGTGCTTAAATTTCAGAACCATTTTTAAGCACTTGTAAGCATTTTGAAAATTTTGGTAAAGATGCCCTTAAAAGTGTTTAAATTTGAAAAACAAAATCAAGCACTTTTAAGCACCTTAAATGTGCTTAATTTTGGAAGAGATGTCCTTAAAGTGCTTAATTGTCACCAGGAGTGTAAAGAACATATTCCTTTGTGATATTAGCATCAGATATTCCTTTTTTTCCCGAATTCGATGAATACGCTAAATCCATAACACTCATAAGTCTTTGATAATCGGATCTAAAGAAAAAAATCCCAACGGAACAGAAGCATTTGGTGAAGGGATCTAAGAGTTTTAATCTATGATAAGATAGTGGCTAAATGATCTTTTTTTTTCAACATTGGGCGTTGCATTGCAATAATGGAATGGTTATTCCTAAAGAACGAAGTATGAAATATGCCGAACCGATTGCAATTCGAAAAACTCAACTTTGTTCTTTTATATGTAGTGTTTTAAATAGATCACTCCATATAAAAGCTGTCCTGAATTTTTTCGCAGTGATAGTTTTTTTTATTGTCCTTTAAAGACATTATTTATTTTACAATAAAAGATATCTAAAATTAAATTTGTGAAAACTGAACGAATACGAAACGCGTCACGAGATACAATAAATAGTTCCTTTCATTACCGTTTTACAAGAACACCCAATTTTACAATTTTAAAAGAACAAACAAATCTAAAGCATAAAAATGAGTACTTGTTTGTTCGTATTTTACATACTGTCGTACAGTTCATCCTGTTTCTATAAAACTCATGATTGATTGCACTTAATAATATTTTCTTCTGCGGCAGCAAAGCGCCGGGTTCCAGGTAGTTAATATTATAAATATCGAAACTGAAAACGCATTTGAAACCTTTAACCACTGATTTGTTTCACCAAGAACGTTGTCTTCTGTTTCCTCGAAGCATACATCTTGGCTCTTCCACCAATAAAATCCATAAATAAAAAATAAAAAACCCGAAGCATAAATGCTCTTTCAGAGAAGGCGTAAAATCAATGATTATCAATGGCAATGGTCGACCCTTTCACAGTTTTGAAGTTTAATGCTCACTTCCACACCAATAGGGGTGACGTTGGCCTGGTGGTAAAGTCTTGACTTTGGAACCGGAGAGTTTCAGGTTCGAGATTCGATTTCCCCGAAGAACCGTCGTGTGAGGAGTTCTCTTGTACATTAAATACGTCGGGTCCAAACACCCTCACACTGGTGTGGAGAGGGAGGGGGGGTGCCAGCTCAGGTGTCGGCCTTCTCATCTGACCGAAGTTCAAAAGGACGAGGTCCATCCCAAAGTAAACCGAGTGTTGCTTTAAAACACGACGTTAAAATATCCTAAATAATCCACACTAATGGAAAAATAACTAATCCACACTTATGGACAGAAAAACCTACCGTCTTACTACAAAGGACTCATCCCAAATTTCGTCTGTTTTTTCAACGCTTCTTCTTCTTGTATACGGCCGACACCCCGGCCACCACTGAACGTAGCAGCATCGACAGGATTTGTTTGGTCGACTGATGAATAAATATTGTCCGACCTTGCATGGACCGAACAGTCAAATTAACATTCCTTTCGGGGTAGTCAATAGCCGTCTTTCTCCACACCTGCACACTTTCAAACAGTTGGAATGAAACTGTTCATCTTTGACATCGTATCCTTCAGGGTTTTGAGATGACCCGGTACCCTCAGTACTGTACTTCAATCATTATTGCCAATCTTCAGATGTTTCCTTCACTCTGACTCCTCCATAAATTCCATTAAGTAGTGGTAAACCGTACCCATTTCTCCACAAATACATTTATTTCCCCGCGTTCTTCCAAATCTTGGGAAATAGGAAGAAAATCTCCCATGTCCAGATATTATTCGGATTATCAGTGGATGGTATCTTCTAATTTTATTTTCGGATTAGGAATAAAGTCGAAAGTGACCCTTCCTTTTTCGAGCATACACCATCTGTCAAACCATTGTAGTTTTATTTCTTTTCTTCATTCCCCTTTTAAAACACCACTCGACAATAATATCAACACTGTCTGTCTGTGTCGCCCACTTCGCATAGTGATCCGCCTTTTCATTGCCATCTATCCCAATATCGGCCTTCATCCAATTCAACTCTATCGACTTGCTCATTTTAACACTTTTCATCTTTTCTTTTACCTTCCCTATTACCTTATTACAATTGTGAGATGACTGTATGGCTTGTAAAACTGACAGAGAATCAGAAAAAATGAAGCACTTTTGTACGTCCTCCACCCTTTCGCAATATTCATTGTCCATTTTTAAAGCTTGCACTTCTGCCTAAAGGGCCCTTGGTGGCATGGCGGTGAGGTCTCGACTTCGGAACCTCAGGGTTTCAGGTTCGAGACTGGATTCCACCGAAGAGTCGTCGTGTGAGCGGGTCTCTTGCACATTAAATCTATCAGGCGAAACGTCCTCCCACTGGTGTGGATAGGGGAGTGCCAACTCAAGTGTGGTCCTCGTCCTCTAACCATGATTCAAAATGACGAGGTCCATCCCAAAATAGCCCTAATGTTGCTTTACAACGGGACGTTAATATAACAAAAACTAAAACTAAACTTCTGCCTGAAAACTGTTTTCAATGCTATGTTTTGATTTATCACCCTCATCGAAAGGCGTGAATTTGAAATTGATTTTATTGAAAGAGGGGAATGAAACGTGCATCAAAATTGAAGGCAAAATGTTCGACGATTTCTATATTTTATCTGTGTTTCATAAATGCATGGGAAAATATATTTAGCTCAATATATTCCTTTATAAAAATAAATATCTCTATATTTAGCTTTATATAAATCCTTATAGCTGTCTTTAAATCTCTATATATTTAGCTTTATATAAATCCTTATAGCTGTCTTTAAATCTCTATATATTTAGCTCTCTATACATCTCCATATATTTAGCTCTATATAAATATCTGTAGCTTTGTATAAATCTTTATACATTTAGCTCTATTTAATTGTTGCAAGGTCTCTGCGAGCTCTGTTCGATTTTTACCCGACCCTTTCAACAGGCGATCGATGCGTGTATTAAGAGGCACGCCTTGGAAGTCGGAAGGGTTTAGCGGAAGATGATGTATTTCTTGAAGCCCCCCATCCCCACTCCAAACTTGTAGCTTTCAACAGGTGGAAATTTCGACCGGAGCACCCTCTTCTACTTTTCTTGTTCGAAACCGTTCCCTCTCTTCCCCTCTTGCTTTCGAAAATCGTTCCACCTCGCATCCGAAGATGTTCGGATTTTTACAGTCCACAGAAACAGCTCGAGACGTCTGAATTCTCTTTCTCTTCGTTCATTTCTCTTTTTTTTTT
>JAPMOQ010019763.1:68220-78439 GCA_026543055.1 Argiope trifasciata | reverse complement strand
GTGTGTGTGTGTGTGTGTGTGTGTGTGTGTGTGTGTGTGTGTGTGTGTGTGTGTGTGTGTGTGTGTGTGTGTGTGTGTGTGTAATATACAGAAGAAATATTCCGAACATTGACAACATCCTGGTCGCGATCAAAGAACCTTTCGAAGCAATAAAAAATAATATTCGATATTTAGTACGATTTTCGAAGTTTAGAGTGTGTACGTACACCTTAAAATTTCTAAATGAAAAAGATTCGATGATGCATTCTATAACTGACTATTCCCAATGATGCATTTGGAGTAGGAAAGTGCAGAATTACAAAGAAATATGCGCGATCGGAAACTCTACCCGAATGAGTTGGTGCGTGCACAGAATAATCACACCATGCATCCCGAGTCTGTGTGTGCAAATGTCTAGTTTGACAACTGTTGAAATGGTGGGTAAAGTTTAAGTTGGCGAACCAGTTCACGGCATTTACATTCTTGCAACGAAAGCATTCTGCCCTCCCTATTATAATTCGAAGTACCGGGTGGCCAGAAATAAAACACCCCTACTCTGACCTCCCTGGATATCGAACTACTCAGTGTAAAGGCTTGAAAATTTGTGGACATACTATTCAAAAAATGGGGAAACGGATTTCACGAAAAAAAAATTTAGTTCCAGAAATCACCGATAGGTGGCGCTGTACCACTGGACGTATGCTGAAAAGACACAAAAACACGTTTTAAACACATTTTATTTGAAAGTACCAAGCATACATGAAACAAGGACGTTATCGATGCAGGGAATGCTGCTCAATATGGTTCCCTTCCTGAAGATGTAAAATGTGAAGTCTGTGGACAGCTTGTTCAACTGCGGATCGTAACTGGTCATCTGAGATGCTTCTCACATGCAGACTGATACTCTCTTTCAAATCTGCCAAGGTTATCAGACGTTCTCGATAAACAAGGTTTTTTAAGTGTCCCCAAAGCCAAAAATCACACGGATTAAGATCCGGTGAACGAGATGGCCAAGTTGTCGGAAACGCGCGACTGATTATTCTGTCAGTGGTGAAATGTTGGCGAAGAAACTGTTGCACAGGGAGTCCAATGTGTGGAGGTGCTCCATCTTGCATAAAAGTAATGGTGTCAAGGCATTGGCGCTGCTGCAAATGGGGTACAAAAAATGTTTCGAGCATCCTTTTGTACCTGTTGGCCGTCACGGTACATGTCTCAAGGCCATTGGAAGTAACCTCTTCGAAAAAGAACGGTCCAAAGATGAATGTGGCTGTGAATCCACACCAGACTGTAACTTTCGGTGAGTGGAGTGGAATCTCTTGGAAGGTACGGGGGTTTGTCGTGTCCCATATGCGACAGTTATGGGTGTTCACTGTTCCACTGAGGTGGAAATGGGCCTCATCGCTCCACAGAATCTGCCACGGCCACGATGCATCCACTTCAACTCTAGCAAGAAATGTCAATGCAAAGGTCAGTCGCATCTCCCTGTCTGTGGCCAGCAATTGTTGATTAGGGCGGATTTTGTACGGGAAACAATGCACCATTTTTCTGAGTACGTTCCACACTGTGCTATAGGGAACACCCAAGTGTCGTGACACTGCACGTGCACTACTGCAGCCTAAAACATTATCCATTGACTGTTCAACAATACCGGTGGCAACATCTTCAACGACATCTGAACGAACCGGTTTGCGTCCTCGACCAGGCTGAACTCCAAGATGTCCAGTTTCCTCGAATCGAGCGATCATTCTCCTGAGAGCTTGTGGAAGCAATGGTCCCTTACGCAAATCCTTAAGTCGGCGAAACTCTCGAAGTGCTGCTGGAGCATTTCCTTTATTCTCGTAAAACAACTTCACAAGCAAAGCGCGTTCTGGCAGCGTGACAGCCATCACTAATAAGAATGACATTCCCCACCTTTTAACTTCTTTTATACCCAGAACATGGCTTCTAACCATGCTTTATGCAAATTTTTCTGGTTACAGTATGAAATTGCAGTTACAACGGGAGTTCTAGCTTCTTTACTATTTTTATTTTCCATAAGGGGCAGAAAAATTAAAAAGGAAGCATGGAAGCATTCCATTCCGCATAAACATTTTAATTTTTATTATTATTTGTGTCTTTTGATCATAGTTCCAGTTGTGCAGCGCCACCTATCGGTGATTTCAGGAACTAATTTTTTTTCGTGAAATCCGTTTCCCCATATTTTGAATAGTATGTGTACAAAATTTTGAGCCTTTACACTGAGTAGTTCGATATCCATGGAGGTCAGAGTAGGGGTGTTTTATTTCTGGCCACCTTGTATGTATCATATCTGTATAAATAAAAATGAATGTTTGTCTGTATGCCTTCCTAAACCGTTCATCCCATTGCGATGAAAATGGGTCAGCTTATTGCTTACAACTACGAAATGGTTAGAGGAATAGTACAATTATCTAAATTTTTTTTTAAAAAATCGAATCTCTACCGTATCTATTGACCAAGGATTCCTCTCCATATAACTCACCGAGAAGATAATAGATTCTGTAGAAATGCTAAATACAAGTGAAAGGTGAATATTTTGTGGCTATATTAGCTAATATCATGCAAGTCATTCTTAGAGATAAGAACTTTATGACAGATGATGAGAGGAAGTTTTGGGGAGTCCCACCCTGGAGGTTTTATATTTTAATTGAATTTTAGCGTTTTTCAGAATGACCACCAAAATATAGTAGTACAAAATAATTTTGAAGCAACTGAATATTCAAAAATTATCTTTTCAATTATATTGACCATTTTATCGTATAGGTATATTTTCTATGTTTAATCAAGATTAAAAGAAAATATTTCAATCCCGTTTTCTAACATTGATTATACTGAACGAATATGAAACGAGTCACGAGACACAATTAATAGTTTCTTTTGTTTCCATTATGAATGAACACCGAGTTTCACAATTCTAAAAGAATATACAAATCTAATACATAAAAATGAATATTCTTATTTTATTATACTGTCTAGAGTACGTCCTATTTCGATGAAACATTACAAAATGACTGATTGATTGCACTTAATAATATTATTTTTTTTGGCGGTAGCAACGCGCCGGGGACCAGCTAGTGCATTATAAATCCGAATCAAAGCATTAAGCTTATTATAGACTAATGGATTCTACGAAAAGATCTGGTTAAAAGTATTAAAAGTCTCTTTCTTGAAAGGATTGAAATAAAAATTAGATTTATTGCGCTTCAAAATATGCAAAACAAATGTTGAAAGGTGTGTAATGTAAATTTTCTTTTCTTTTTCATCCCAGAATGATTCAATTTTAGTCACTACTAAATAAAAGCTACTTATATTTAAATGCTTAATGGATTTAATTCTAGAAAAGTGGCAAAATCACCACTTTGATTGGAACGAAGCAAATATTTGGAAGAAAACAGGTAGAATCTTCAAAAGAAATAAAAATAATAAAATTTTAAGTCCTTAGTATGTTAAGACAACAAATATTTAGTGGAGAAAATACCAACCTGACGTTACGTGTTTTTTTTCAACGTCTATTCTTATAATCGATATAAATAAAAATGCCAAAAGCAACTTTAAAAACGAATTATAATTTTAATTTTAAGCAATTTTAAATTCAAATGATAGAGCCAATTCATTAATTAATTGTTGAATTATTCAAAACTGTTTTTTTAGATAAATAGATATATACTAAATGCACGCATAAACAGCACAAAATGAAGAATAAATGCCTTGACTATCAGCTTTTTTTATTGCTCTTTCTTTCGATTATAAAAAATACAATTTTTGTTCTATCCAATTATTGTTTTTAAATATAATTAGCACTTTTAATTGAATGAAATCATTCATCAGCAATAATTCCTGTAGCGCATGAAATCAAATGAAACGTTGCATTAAAGACATCTCATTCCTTTTCGTTTTTTTGATGTTCTCAGCCGCAAAATTATCTTGGGAAAATCTGGCCTTCGATTGTCTGAGACAAATGAATCCCCAGACATCGTCATTAAGATCCCCTTCGCATTGATTATTTCGTCTTCACTTTGGAAGAGAACTTTTCATTACTTCCGTGTCATTTATCCCCCCAAGAAAAACGGGGTCCAACGGGCAGAAGAGACAAAGCACTCCATCAAAAGGCATGAAAAATGGCCGCCATCTGCAGATAAATGCATCCTTGGCTTCTTTCTTTATTATCTTTATTCTTTATTTTAGCGACTTGTTTTATTCTATTGTTGTGAGAGACAAAGAAAGAGAAGCTATTAGCTAATCATGAGGTGATACAAAGAGGGGATAGAAAATCGGGCTTTTAAAGTTCTACTTCAGTTGCGCAGGTTTTTTAACACCTCGTTCATATGGTAATCAAGTAATTAGGAATGGAATAGTTTAACAGCTAAGTAATTATAAATTTATTATTTTCACTGCATTTATTCAATTTATTGACTTTACTTGAAGTAAAAATGCGCCAAATATTTATTAAAAATAAATATTTTTATATTACCGACAAGCTGGTACGCGGTGCGTTGCTGCCGCAAAAGAAATAATACATCGTTTGGAATTGGAAATATTTGTCTTTTTTCATTAAGAAGGATATTTATTTCCTCATCGACAAGGAATACATTCATTGAAAGCCAAGGATAAATAATGGAGAAGCATAAATAGTATCTACTCTGTTTTTATTATTCTGTTCTACAAACAAATACTCATTTTTATATATCAGATTTGTGTATTCTTTTAGAATTGAATTCATTGAAATTGAACAACATTTGAATAAATATTAGTAAAATTGAAATATTTACAATCAAGGTATCAGAAGGAATAAAGAATTCGGCCTGAGGACTCTCTCAAGGGTCACTCTCACACAGGGATTTTTTCTGTGAGGGGTCTGACTTTGGTCAAGAAATGCACCCCTCGTGACCCGAAAAACCCAGAATGCTGAGACTTTAGAGATAAAATTAGTATAACAAAAGAAAAATCAAAGTCAAAAAAAATCCCAGCAAACCAGAAAACACAAGGCCATAAAATCAAATTCTTCAACATAAGAAGGCATAAAGGCCACTAACTAAATGAAACCCGGACATATCACATATTGTAATACACAATTTATACAATAGTAAGTCAAATGAATTTCAAACCAAAAAAAATCCCAGCAAACCTGACATCACAAGAACAGAAATTCAAATTTATCAACATAAGAAGGCAGAAAGAATTCTCGCCATATTGAAAAAGCGTCTCCTAACGATAGTAATAAGAAAAATCTATCGACGTAAAGGGTACTTCCTAATACTAAGTTTAATTTTACCACATTAGTACTTAAATACGCCAACAATAAATACATTCATTGAAATGGAAGGGTATATAAAGGAGAAACAGAAATAGTATTTATTCTATTTTTATTATTCTACTCTACAAACAAATATTCATTTTTATGTATCAGATTTGTGTATTCTTTTAGAATTGTATGCCTTGGCGATCTTTCAGAAGGGTCATGAAAGAAACTATTTACTGTATCTCTTGATTCGTTTCATATTCGTTTGGAATTCTCAAGTTAGAAGTTAAAAAAATGTGATTAAAATATATTCTTTTCAAATGGATTAAACATAGAAAATATATTTAGGCCATAAAGTCGTTAATATAGTTGAAAAGATAATTTTTTGAACACTAAGACGGCGCAAAATTATTTGTACTATAATATGTTCGGAAGTTTGTGCGAAACACTTTCAAATTGTATTAAATGTTTAGTTAAAATTTCAAACCTAGTGGATTGGTTCTTCTAAAACTTTTTCGCTCACTTTCTAATAAAGCTATTCGAAAGACATATACTTACATAACATTTGCGTATAATAGCCAAGAAATACTAACGTCTAGTTTGAATTCAGCTGTACTGAATCTGTAGTGTCTCCTTGGCGAATTATTTGGCGGTTAATCCATGGTTAACAGATGCGGTCAATAGATCCGAATATATTTTTTATGTAATAGATGATTGTGCTATGCCTATAACCATCCCGTAAGAGCAAGTGATCTGATTTTCATCGCAAGCAGATGAGGCAGCGCATAAAAGACATGCAGACAAACATTCGTTTTCATTTATATAGATTTCAAAAGACAAAATCCTCTTTTTTAAGAGCATTTCTAATTAAAACAAGAATACCATTTGAATGAAAAAATTCTGAAAATAGCTTAAAGCGTTTTTGTAAGTTAGTTACACTTACAAAAATACGGTTAAAATCTAAATGAAATTACGAATAGCAATGATGGGGCAAATAAATGAAATAACTTGAAATGTCTAATATTTACAGTCAATCACTAGAGTGCCAGTGAAGAGTAAAATGTTATTCGAATATTAGGAAGTATGTATTTTAATTAACAAATATTCGATTCTTCCTTTTGTTCCATGATAACTAGGGAGTAAAGTTTGGGTTTAGTTCGGTTATATTAACGTCCCGTTGTAAAGCAGCAATGGGGCCATTTTGGGTCAGACCTCGAGTCTTTTGAACCAGGGTCATATGACGAAGACGAACCTGAACTGGCACCCCTTCTCCACAACACACCACATCAGCGGGAGGACGTTTGACCTGACATATTTAACGTACAAGCGACCCCTCACACAACAGTTCTTTGGTGGAATCGAGTCTCGAACCTGAAACCCTCCGGTTCCGAAGCCGAGACCTTACCACCAGGCCACCGCGGTCCAGCAAATTTTGAGGAGAAGTCGACATAGGTTGAAACAAAAGAAGAATGTTTCAGCTATATCTCTCTTTGTTTAAGTAACATGCCGCTGTGGTCTGGTGGCAAGGACCCTACTTGTGAGCAGTAGGATTTCAGGTTCGAGACCCGATTCTACCAAACCGTCGTGAAAGGTTTGATTTTGCACGTTAAATCCGCCTGGACCTAATATCCCTCAGCTGGTGTGGTGTGGAGAGAAGGGGAGCTAGCTCAGGTGTCGTCCTCATCATCTGGCCACAGTTCTTCCCCAAATAGCCCTAGTGGTGCTTTACAACGGGACGTTAATAAAACTAAACTAAATCTTTAGGTAGCATGAGGGAGGAGCTGGTTGATATCATTTATAAATTTGTGTTTAAATTGAGCGTTAGAAAGATAGATATTCTTTAAATAGCGTGAAAATCAATTCTGCTCGTTGTTTATTTAGAGAATACTAGGAGGCTGCACCCCTCGCTTTTGCTCGCCAACCGCCAGGAACTGCAATCGCTTCGCTCGCTCGCAATCCACTAAACCACTTTAATCTAACAAAGGATATATTCAAATAGTTTATTCCAAAATGGGATAAACCAATAAAAGATATTAAAAAATGTGACGCAATAAGTGCACTCGAAAATGGAACCTTAGGAAAGTTATTTGTAAACAAAATAACTTACCATTTAGGAACTACATACATCCCCCACAGAAAGAAATTTGAAAAAAATGGCACTTTGCTCACCATATTTCAAATTTGGGAACTATACCACAGAAATTGAGTTTTAAAAAAAATTGATATTTACAAAAAAAAAAAAAAAAAAAAAAACTGTTTGATAGCAGCTATATTCAAATTCAGTCCTATCCAAACTAGGATTTGAAAAAAAATGAAAGATAGCAAAAAATGCAAGGTAAAAAGTACACTCGAAAGTTGAACCTTTGAGACGACTCGATCTTTTTATGTATGATTCATGAGAATTTTCATTCGCCCTATCTTCTCTTTTTCGACGATTTCTTTTTAACGAGTTAGACTCATTGTAAAAAAATTTGACCCTTTATTTTTTAATTGCTTTCGCTTGAAATCTTATCAAACCGCGTGTGGATGTACCGAGAAAAGTCGAAGTGCCAAATTACGAAGAAGAAATTCATTCCTGATTTTGTGCCCATAAAAGCGAAAAGAGATGTTGATGAAGAACTGTTCTAAAAGCTCTTAATTTCTTTATTTATGTTACTTACTGGAGGAATAATTAAGTTTGAAGCTTAAAAATAACTCGGTTGACTTAGAAATAGACCCTCTATGGGTCTATTTCTAAGTCAACCGAGGTCAATGAGGTGACTTTCTAAATCAACTGTGGTGTGCTATTATATAATTATATGCTATCGATTGTACCCCGATATATGCGAAGCGCCTATTTTGGAAGCTTTGAGTGAATCCATGCCTAACGCTGATTGGCTGCTGATATGACGTCTCTTGAAGTTCGGCAACCACAGAAAGTTGGCGAGCAATTCATATAGGCTCAAAAATAGGGTAGCCATTGACCATTTCTGTTTTTGTCTTCGATCTTACTAACGTGAAATGGATAACACGTGCAAATTATGTAACTCGCATTTTAAAAAAAAGTATTTATATAAATATTTGTCTGTCGTCCATAAACAACCGTCCAAATCGTATTTCTCAATAACCAATGAGCGTTGAAATTGACATATCTCGGCTTCGGATGAAAACGCCTGTAATATATGCAAGTTATATATCACGACTAGTCACTGTTTCCATGACAAATACCTTAAATAATAATAATCCAGAAATGAATTAATAATACAAAAAATATATATTTCAAGGTTATTTTCTGTTTCATATTATAATCATCAATAATTAAACTTTTAACTCTGCTGTTTTAGGAAATATAAGACATTTCTCAAATAATATAGAAATGAGGAATGTTTGAACTATAAAAACATTTAATTAGAAAAAAAAAAGTCTTTGAGTCTCAAAAAGAGATACGAACAGAAACAGCATGAAAAATCGTCGCTGAACCAAAAAATATCATTTGTTTTCCTTTTCTAAAAGAATTTAAAAAATGGAAAATGAAAGTTTCGTAAATAAAAACAATTACTTTTTATCCCGCCCTTTGATAAAAACATGTATTATCGTGTTTAATAATTTTCCCCCTTCTTTTCGTAAAATTAGTAAAGTAAGATAAATGTGCTATGTAGTGCAGGAAGTAAAACAATTTTATAACATTTTGTAGCTTTATCTGATTTGTTGCAGTATTAGGAGAGAGAATATTAGAAATATCCACGATTTAAACAACTTTACAATTTCTATCTTTTTAATAACACTTATTCCAATGTCTTTCATAAAACAGAAGTTGTATCGGTCCTAACGGTGATCTTAAGCCACCAATCTCATTTTTGTCAATTTCACCAACTTGAATAAAAAAAAAATTAAGTTGATGATTTACAGATTTCCTTGTTTGAATTCCCTGAGTAACAATTTCGAAGACACAGCTATGTTGTCAAGTGATCCGATTAGAAAGAGTTTCTTTTTAATCGGAACTGAATAGATTTTAATTCAGTTTTTTTTTACTGGCGCTGTTACGTACGTACACACTAAAAAATTTTTTTACTTAAAAATCCAATTTTTTCACAGTAGATCTTTAATGTATGT
Organism: Argiope trifasciata; assembly: GCA_026543055.1. Taxonomy (NCBI): domain Eukaryota; kingdom Metazoa; phylum Arthropoda; class Arachnida; order Araneae; family Araneidae; genus Argiope; species Argiope trifasciata. Next base: position 69,111 of record JAPMOQ010019763.1, on the reverse strand, counting down.
TTGAACTCATTTCAGTGAGAAAAGCCACATCGCATTAATTGTTTGTATATTGATTAATGTACTAATTAGCATATTTTTTAGAAACACGATACCTTAAATTCTAATTTTTACAGAAACACCATTCTAGTATATGCCCAACATGAGTCTTCGTGTTGTCTGCCTCCATCAAGTGATAAAAATATATAGTTTTTAAAGCAATTTTTTTTCATCAACGGTTAAGAGAAAAAGCAAAAATTTTTCTGTCATTTTAATTTTTAAATAGCTATTAAACATTTATTTCTACAAATATAACTTTGATGGAGTCACGAAACATCCGCTGATTCGTATATATTATTTTAGTGTATAAGTAATTGTATTTGGTTCATTTCTTGTCGAGTTATGATTGTTTGAATGAAGCAACTGAGTGGACAAACATCTTTCTTCATCCAATAAGCTTTTAAAAAACCCTAGAGTTTCTAGAGAAAGTACCTCCCAAAAAATCCTCACAAGTCGAGAAACATCCTGAATGTTGTCAGCATCTTGGTATCGTTTGAAAGCTTAAGGATCAGCAAACGTTTTGAAAGCAATAAAAAAAATATGTATACATTTTCTGCTAGGTGCCTCGTTGTTTCGCTTTATTGATGATTCCTCTTTGATTCAGTTTCAGCAAGATACTTCTGCAAAAGGAGGAACTGGAGCAGAAGCATCTCCACTTGGTGCAGATCGTGGAGAGCGAGAAGACCGCCAAGTGGCAGTACACTCAGCAGTGCGAGGAGCTCACCATCGAGATCAAGAAGCTGAGGGCCGAGGTAATGCTCTAATGCTTCAAATCAAGAAAAGGATCCATTTCTAATGCTTAAGAGGGTCCATTTCTAATGCTTAAAAGGATCCATTTCTAATGCTTAAAAGGAT
>JAPMOQ010019763.1:0-68210 GCA_026543055.1 Argiope trifasciata | reverse complement strand
GGATCCATTTCTAATGCTTAAAAGGATCCATTTCTAATGCTTAAAAGAATCAATTGCTCGTGCTGATGGAATGATTAATTGCTAATGCTGAAATGATCAATGATTGATAAAGCTAAAATGATCCATTTCTAATGCTAAAATGATTCATTGCTAATTTTGAAATGATCAATGACTACTAATGCAATGACTGCTAATGCTAAAATTATCAATGACTGCTAAAGCTAAAATAATGATTTGTTTAAGAAGAATTGTTTTTTTCTTCGTGACTAATTCAGAATTTTAAGCGATAATAATTGTGGTTCTATAACATAATTTCGGAAAGAAGAGTTCCTGGAAATTTTTGCGCAGTTTTCTTTCCACTTTCTAATCACATTAGTATAAAAGGATAATTAAATATGAAAAAGTCAGTAACAAAAAAATAAAATGATTCTCAAATTTTACACATGAATCAATTCAGCAAAATAATTTGTAAAACTAGTATTCTATTTATTTTCCTCAAACTACAGTACGACTTTCATAGTTTATGCGAAACTATATCATTTTGTTCCATAACGTAATATTCAATGACAATGAAAAAAAGATTGCTAAAATAAATTGTATCTAAAATCTTATTGCAAAAAAAACATGGTTGTTTTAGAAATTAATGCTATAATAAAATTTATCTCCAACGATTTTTATTTTATACAGCTTAAATAATTATAATTCCTCAGTGCTTATACTTGCTTGATATTTTAACAGCATAATTTTTCGCAGCGTCTAAGATCCCCTGGCGCCATCTATCTCCGAAATAATCAACTTAAAACGGGCTTGATGAGAACCCGTTCTCAAAAATAAATCTTTCCTTCAAAAAACAATGATATAATGCAAATTATATATATATATATATATATATATATATAATAATTAGTTGGATACAAACCGCAAATAAGTTTAGAAACAATTTCATTATCAAATAAATGCCCACAATGTAATTACGCAAATTATGTAATGATTTATCTTTTAGTAAAATTAAGTTTAAAATTCAAAGATATCTTAGTTTTTTAATAATTCATAGGTTTGAAGCTTCATTTTCATGGATATTAAAACCATCAACATGTGGATATATAAAAATTCATCGAAATTTATATAAGAATAATCTCATACAGGCAAGATTATTCGAAAGAAAAGGATATTTAATTCTTCATACAACGTGTCAAAAAGTGTTTGACATCGGTTTGACAAACATCGTCATGAAGTTTCAACTTGAACCAAGTGGGTTTAGTAAAAATGTTTAATAGAATGTTAACATTCATTAATAGTGAGCTTTAGTGGTAAATCTGTTCTGAAAAAAAAAAGCTGGAAGATTATTTTCATTCCCTTCAAATTTTAAGAGTAGCAAATAATTTTATTACTTAAAATGGTTTCCAGATATGATATTTATCAAAATAAACTACAAATTAAATATTGTGAGATAAATATGGATCATTTCCATACGTTGTTTTAATGATATAATAATGATAAATAATCAGTGCTTTACTTTTATTGCTGATAAGCAATGAAAAATGCTTCCAAAAGCACTAAAGGTATCCTATACTTCTTAAAAAATAAAGGAATGTTGAAGAATTTCATAACAAGTGTATTCAAAAAATGCATTTTGATTTTTCCATTCACATTTTGTTGACCGGGAATTTTAAACCAAAACTTTGTCATGTCACCGGTTATTATTTTGTAATTGAATATGGAAGTAAAACGTTCTTAATAAACTAAAATACATTTTATTTATACTGAATGAAAGGAAATTAAAATATTGGAAATATTTTTCATATAACTTTTAATAGTATTTTTGTGCATGATAAACGGCAATCCCTTGCGTGTAATAATACACAACAGGTTTTGCGGATGTATTTCGTTTCCTTCTGAAGAGCATACTCTACACATTTGGATTTGTTGTTACGCCAGTGATTATTGCCAGTGGACTTATTTCCAAATCACTTGGACAATTAGATCCACGTATAATTCGTTGTAAAGTTCTTCGCCGTTCCGTCATGTCTCAATTTTAGAATTGTGATAAAAATATAAACACCAATACAATTTAATATTTTCCAATTAAAAATACCAAGTCATTTTTTTTTTGTTGCAAAGTGGGCACGACTCAACAGAGACGCCAAGTTTTTGCATTAGTTTATATCGCCCTGGGTGTCATAAATTATAAAAGATAATGCAAGGGCGTCACCGGTCAGTATCGTTTGAGTATGAAAAGAGGAATTAACGCGTCACCGGTCAGCAAAGTGTTAACAATCAATTCATAGAAATGGAAACATAATGGCGTGACAGCGATATAGGCATATTTATCATGTTGAGCTGACTTGTATTTGATCCTCATCGGTGCAAAAACCCGACGGATGAGTCAATTTTGATGTTCAATTTGATGAGTCAATTTTGATGTTCTTTCTTATGTTCTGAAAATGTGCATTCTATTGATAAAAAAAAACTTTTTTCATTCACCGCAGCTTAATGCTCTGAAACGAGAATGGCGGCTGACCCCAAGTAAATCAGAAGAGGAGGAAAGTGAAGAAATTCGTAAGATTAAGAAGGTAAGGTGCTTTTTTTGTGAGTGCTTTTGATTTAGAAAAAAAAAACATCTATTTATCATCCCATTTTCAGGTATCCGACCGTTAAAAACACTGGTGATAGGACACATTGGCGATTTTATTATTAATAATATTTCTTTGTAGTTCAGACTTTCCGAAACAGTTGATCTCTTTTAAGAAAAGGAATGACTGAGCTTTCATCCAGATTAATTTTTTTTCATCTAAAATGTATCTTTGACTTCAATCTCCATAAAACTTAATTTTCATAACAATTCTCCACCTTAAACATGACATCTGAAAAAGTAATAGATATATTCACATATAAATGTTCGGCGTGTGTTTTAATTGATATGGACAATGAAAGGAACCAAAAGTTTTAGTGTTGGTAAAATACTCTCTCGTTTATAGGTGTTTTTAGAAAATGAAGTTCCGAATTTATGGAAAAAAGCGCATATATACGTATTTTTCTACCCATGACTTCTTTGTATCTCAAACTTCTTCATAGATTTTGGCTCATTGTATTCTATAACTTGTGTACAAAGAAAATAGGATTGCTTGATTAGAATTTTGTTTAGAGTGTTAGACATTTTGGTTAAATTTTTATAAAATTTAATTCACATTTTCCTATTTCTTAAAATATATTACATTTTCAAATATTTTTTTTTGTATTTATAAATGATAATACAGCTAAAAACCACAAATAGTTTTTGAAAAATTCAAAAACATTTTTTTAAACCAATTTTTCTTTTGAACGTAGTCGGATGCCTTAAAGCTTCGCAATTGTAGTTAGTTATTGGTCATAAATTGGCATACGGTTAACATATGTTATATATATTTAACTAACTATACTAATACGGCGTTACCCGTGGCATAGAAGTCAAAGCAGAAAAATTAGCTTTAAACTTAAGTCTAGCCTGCATTCGATATGACATGAACAATATCAAACAAACTTAAAAAATATATTTGAAATAATCAAAAATAGCTACAAAACCATTTTTGATTTAGCATTTAACATGTTCCAACCAAGGTTGGACTTCCTACTTTTAGGAGTAATGGGATTTAAATAGATATTAAAAATCCGACGTAAACTAAGAAACTTCTCATATGCATACCACAGCTCTTGTTATTTTCCTCATGCGCAGTGTGAGGATCCGCATGCATGAAATAATTAAAATTGCCATTATAAATCTCCCTTTTTTTATCTTGATATGACTTTAATGAACTGAAACCTTCCTTAATAAATGCTCTACAAATCGGTATAAATATATCCAATATGCGTTCATTATTTCTCGAGTTTTTTGTGGCTCCAACTTACAGACAATTTTAGGAGACTTCATTTTACATAATGTTAACCCAATTATGCCTTCTGTTCCATTTTTGGAGCACCCCTCACACAAAAGTTATTTTTATTAAATTTTTTTAACCTAACATATAGAAATTTCATCCAAAAATTCCGATTTGTTAACCTTAGACATAGATGGGTTAAAATAAGCATAAAATATAAATCATATATCAAATATAAACATACAAAATTATATATCATTTGCTCAATTTAGATAATTGGGTTTTAAATCTAAAAAACTAAACACCAGCTAGACAGATCGGCACTTATTTACCCTTAGATCGTACTTTAAGTTAGTTTTACACGCTATTCTATGATCAACCTTAAAACCCATCGTACAAAAACTAACTCTATTTCATTTTATAGGATTCAAGAATGCGAATATTATTTAAAATGAATCTTATATGTAGTCTCTAATGAAAGTACTGTGTGTATAAGCAATGCAATTCAGAACATCTTTAAAATTTCTAATAGTTAAGAAAATTGTATCAATCAAATAATTATTGTATTTTAGTTAGGGCTTCGCAATGTGATTCTTGGCATATTTGTTTTTAAAATAATTCAGACATTAGAAATACTACGTTAACAATCCATTTTTAAATGCATTTCGTTGGATTGAAAATATAATGATGTGACAGCCATATATGCATATTTATACTACGTAATTCAGAATTTGACTAGGAAATTTTTAGGGGGACTCGAAAATGCAATTGGTTAAAATGAGTATCTCAGGCATTCGGATCCCGCTGTGTAAAGGGACTGTCCAATGTTTTATTATTGTGCAGTTTGCAAGCTCACAAGAATGCATAACCACATATTGCCGGTTTTTTTCCTGCAGAACTTTCTCCAATAAAATGTGTGTTTAGCAACAGCTTCTAAAAGCAGTTGTGAAATTGGAGTTTTACCTCAGTAAATGCCATGTTCCATCAAGCAAGTACCATTTACTACCCAAGTAAATGCACCCAGATAGCTTGGATAGTAAATATTGAAAGCTATTACCAAGGTAGTATTTACTATTACCCAGGCTGTACAGTCTGTTGCACTATACTGTATAATATTTTGCAATATTACATGATATTAAAAATATTCCGAATATTGATCAATGTCATACAATATTGTGCAATATTTGTGGACTACTAATGTTCGGGTAGCACACAGTCTGTTGCACTATATTGTGCGATACTCCACAATATTAAAAAATATTACGAATATTGATCAATATCTTACAATGCTGTACAATATTTGGGTGCTACTAGGATTACTGACCTGTGTTTTTGAAATTCCTCATCATGATTTCTAGTAAACAAACTGGTTCGAATCCGACCATTTATTGCGTGACCTTTTTTGGCTACTGTTTTAACTCACCTCGTGTAAGTATTTAATAGACATAGTATGAGAAGTGGTTTAAGCTGAAAGAGAAGTGAACTGTGTGCAACTATTTTGTTGTTTCACCGTTTTAAGACAGTTTCTATCAATTCGTTTGAATGTTACACAGAAAAGATAAATGATTCGAATCTGTTGGCTAAAGTCTGGTAATGCTAATTTGAACTGTGATTTTAATATTCAGAGTGTTAATTTGATTGCTCCAACAAGGAGCGCATTGACTCAATAAAAATGAATTTATGGAAACTGCTTTCAACTTTATGCCTCTTCGACATAACACTTCACTGTCAACTTTGCTTAAATTTGAGTGAGTTTACTCAGAGCAATAACACTGCGAACGTTCTTGAATAGATTGAATTAAATGAGCCTCCTGCATTTTTTTCAAAATGCGAATCACAGTTTAAATTAATTAAAAAAAGCTTCCTGTTTGTTTTTACGTTCAGAATTGCATAAATTGGGTTTGAAAATTTTGGGTATAGGTAAAATAATATCTACTAAAATTTAATATTTTGATGGATTGTATAGTAAATATTTTTATTCACTGCAAATTATAAATCATTATTATTAATTTTTCTTAACAAAGAGCTTCTTTTAAATCTTTTATACACATTGTCTGAAGTGCCCAGTTTTGTTTTTTTAATTTGGGTAAAGTCCCTTAAATGCTGAATACGCTCGGGGACCGTTAAAACTGCTCCGTCTTAAACAGTGAATGGGGACCTTTTCCACAAAACAACGGCAAAGAGAAATATCACCTTTTGGTTCCGCTCCTTCAAATGCGATTTAAAAAAATAAATCGCATCTGTCTGCCTAATGATGAAAAGAAGATATTGCAGTATGAAAAACACGAGGGGGGGGAGCATATTATAACCACTCCCCCCCCCACCCCTTTTTCTTTCCAAGAGCGGCGGAGAAAACAATTCGAATTCCCTTTGCGGAATGGGAAATCGGGAAATTTGATGCCGAGAGGAATAGAAATTCTTGTTGACTGTTTTCGAATTGAAAATCACGAGAACATTCGATTTTTTCTTCTTTCTTCTTTTATTAAAGATTCTGCTTTTTCTTTCCAGGTCCAGAGTTTTTTCCGAGGCTGGCTTTGCAGGCGAAGATGGAAACAAATCGTGGCAGAGTATATAAGTTCGCCCCATGCCGAGAGCATGCGGAAACGGAACAGGTGAGGAGACTAGCACGCTGTTCGAAAAACGGATGAAACACGCATTTTTTACGCGCCATCAAACGACAGTTCGATTTTTAGTTATTCTTTGCTATTTTCTTATTTATTGTACAAATAGCTATTACAAGAATAGTTCTGGGATGAATATACACGAAATTTTACATTACACACCTTTCAACATTTTTTATATATTTCGCAGCTCAAAAATCTATGAAAAGCTTTTTTTTTTCATTCCTTTAAAGAAACAGAAGTTTAATACTTTTAACCAGTTCTGCTCATATTATCCATTAGCCTATAATAAGCTTAATACTTTGGTTCGGATTTATAAAGAACAGGCTGGTACCCGGAGCTTTGCTGCCGCCTTACAAAATAATCTTAAATGCAATCCATCAATCATTTGGCAATGTTTTTATCGAAATAGGATGAAAGGCCCAGCAGTTCATACAATGCGAACAGACAAGCTTTCGTTTTTTCTATGTTAGATTTGTGCATTCTTTTAGAGTTGTAAAACTGGGTGTTCTTTCAAAAGGGTAATGAAAGGAATTATTGATTGGATCTCGCGATTCGTTTCCTATTCATTCTATATTCTCAAATTTAATTCCAGAAAATGGGGTTAACACTCTTTCTTTTAAATTGACTCAATATAGAAAATACATTTATACCATAGTGTCGTTAATACAGTTGAAAAAATAATTTCAAGGATAATTTCAAGATGAGGCAAAATTGTTTGTTCTACAATATTTTTCGTAGTTACTACGGAAAACGCTAACATTTAATTAAAATATAAAGCCCCCCCAGGGTTCGTCTCCCCAAAACTTTCTCGCATAATCTGTCATAAGATTGTTACGTCTTAGAAGGACTTGCATGACAAGTGCGTACTATAGCTATACACAATATTACCCTTTCACTTGGATTTAGCCTTTCTGAAGAATCTATTGTCTCCTCGGCGAGTTATTTGGAAGTTAATCCTTGGTAAATAGATGTGGTTGAGATTCGAATATTTTTTTAAATTTTAGATCATCGTACTTTTCCTATAACCATCCCGTAGGCGTAAGCAATAAGCTGACCCAGTTTCATCGCAATCGGACGAACGGTTTAGGAATGCATACAGACAAACATTCATTTTTATTTATACAGATTAATGCAACTTAAGATAATTTAACCCTTAACTGGGGATAAACTGAATATTCTAAAAACTAAGTGATCTTATTGATTTGAAATCACATTCTGCTGTATAACATACAACTAAAAAGAACTGAAAAACTTCCCCAAAATCAAAATTTAACTAAGAAAAATTACTATACATCTCAGAAGAAAATTTTGATTTCGATTGCCCATTGTATAATTTTTTTAATTCTAATTAGTTACCTTATTTCTTTTTAATCCTTAACTGGGAATCTACGGTCTGTGAGACAGCTAGCGATGGACTTTTGGTACAGCTATTGTATTTTTAGCTCAATGGAATGGATTTTGCCTGTAGCTTCCTATTTCGTGACCTCCAATACACCTGCACTTTTTCAACCGATTTCAGTGGATGCTTTTTGAAATAATTCAATGATTTCTTTAAGTGTGGTCTCTAAGACCGCACTCCCTGTTATTGTCCGAATGATTAACCAGGCTTAGCAGATGACGTGGAAACTTGGGCCCCGAGATATCAGCCTATTTACTGATCCTATTATGCAGTAGTGCTCCAGACAATTTTAAATGAAGCAGAAAGGGATTCGAGTGATACGGATAACTGTACAGAAGAGTTTTTCGAAGAAAGTTCGCATTCAACCGATTCTGATATGTATGTGCAAAGATAATAATGTATGTGCAAAGATAATAATGTATGTGCAAAGATAATAATGTATGTGCAAAAAGTAATAATGTTTTTTTTAAAAAGTTATGAAATAGATTAATGTACCTAGAGAAATATATGTAGAATTTATAGGTTGATTATTATACTAGTTCTTGATCTGTACGTTTAAAATTTCTTAGAAATCTGTGCTATGAAAGTTACACAAGTCGGTTTAAAAAAACAATTTTACCCATTCTTATTTTTATTATTCATATAATTCTTGAATTTTACATTATATTGTTTTCTATGTACCTTTATATACTGGAAAAAGTATGATTTAAAATGTATATAGTAATATATCTTTCCAAGAATATTATTTACTGTAACATGTCATTTGAGAAGAAAATGTATGTTCCAATGCATTTACTTTTTGCAACGATAATATATTTTGAAAAATTTCTAAATCATACCTATATAATATATCTATTTAATTTATTATAAGATATCTATTTAATTTGAGTACAAATGAAATGCGGTTTCATAAACCACACCTCCCCAGCTAAGTTCTAAAATGTCACCTCTTCAGTTAAGGGTTAATTATAAAGAGTATTATTTATTAATATATTTATATGCATTTTATAAAACATATTTTATATAAAATATAAAATATATTACGTATATTTATATGCATTTTATAAAATATATACTTAGGATTCGAATTTTTTTATCAGATTGAATGAGATTATAATTTTTTTTTTAATTCCTTGTTAAACCTTTAGAAGATAACAAGACTTCTTCGCAATTGTATTGGATATGACATTATGATATTTTGTGATTTAAAATTGAATAAGCAAAGAAAAGAAATAATATAACTTCGTATTATTCCATTCTTCATAAACATCAATGACGCAAATACACTCAGTGTGACTGATCGGTTATTACTAATGATAGCCAGCTTTTGAAGACCACCTAGTTCACCGGGAATACTATTAATATTCAATAATGTTTGAATTGTTTACCAATAATGTATTGAACTTTCCGTCAATGAAATACTTTTTAGTGTTGATGGATGTAAAAACATGTTGTTTAAATAACCTTAAATATGTTCTGTTTGCTGTGCTTTTGAGCCTCCTTATTGGTCCCATTAGCATTTATGTGAATTGTTCGCTGTTTCAGTTTGGTTTTCCGAATGGTCGAATCTGAAGAGGAATACGTGGAACAGCTACAGTTGATGGTTTCCTGCTTCTTGAGGCCGTTCAAGATGGCTGCCAGCTCACAGAAACCTCCCTGTACGCACGATGAAGTCAATTCCATTTTCCTCAACAGGTACATTTCGCACTGCCGCACTTCAAATCCAACTTTTAATTCAAAACTAGCTCTCAGAGCCTAATACGTATGATGCGAAAATATTAAAAAAAATAATTTGTACTTGGGTTTTTCGTAATTACATTCCAAATTGAAATTTTAAAAAAGAATATCTTACTTTTATTGGGGCCGCTGTAGCCTGGTGGTAAGCCCCCGAATCCGGAACTGGAGGGCTCCAGGTTTGAGGCCCGATTCCACCGAAGAACCATCATGTGAAGGGGGTCTCTTGCATATTAAATCTGTCAGGCCAAACATCCTCCCGCTAGTGTGGTGAGAACGTTTGGAGAGGGTGGTGCCAGCTCATTTGTCGTCCTCTGACGGTGGTTTAAAAGGACTAGATCCGTCTCAAAATAACCATAGTGTTGCTTCGAAAATGGGACGTTAACTAAACTAAACATTTTTATTGATAAGAATTGTTGATTCTATTCAGAAAATGTCTAAAAAATTTGGTCACAAATATTTTTTTTAAAAACCCATTTAAATCATTGAGAGATTATTTGAAAAGCTAATCCAAATATTAGCTTTTCAGGTAATTAATATCTAAATAACTATCCTTGTTCATTATTTGACTTGTTTATTCAGTAGATATCAATCTTTGTGATATTTCTGGGATTAAATGAAAGACTTGATGTACAAGGTAATATAAATGGTTTTCCCATTCAACTCAAATTTTCAAAAATGTTTGGCACTATGCATGGTGACTGAAAAGTTATTTCATATCGAACTTAATTTAGTTATATCAAAGTCCTATTTTAAAATAGCGGCAGCGGTGGCCTGGTAGTAAAGTCTCGGCTTCTGAACCGGAGGGTTTCAGGTTCGAGACCCGATTCCACTAAAGAAACTCCGTGTAAGTGGGTCTGGGGCTCGTTAAGTCCGTCGGGACAAACGTCCTCCCGCTGGTGTGGAGATGGGGTGCCAGCTCAGGTGTTGTTATCGTCATTTGAGCGTGGTTCAAAATGACGAGGTCCGTCCCAAAATATTCCTAGTGTTGCTTCAAAACGGCACATTAAAATAACTAAGCAAAACCTGTTTTAAAGTAGCTATTTTGGTATGGATCTCGCAATTTTGAGCGCAGTTAGATGGCGACATCTGGACAGGACTCTCCTAACTAAGTTCCTTGCCAGAGGGTATTTAGCTCTTGTGGATTCAGCATGTATCTGATCCGTGCACAGGGGGTTCTTTTGAGGAATCGAGTCTGGAAGCTGGATCCCTTTGGTCCCAAAGTAGTGATTTCATCTCCAGGCCACCATGGTCCCTAAAGATTCAAATAGCATGGCTGATGAGGGAGACTTTGTCCCGCTGAAAGAGGCTTTATAAACTGTTAGGAATTCGACCAGTAAAAAAATGGCAAAGTATTTGAGACGAGCAGGACACAAATAGACGGCCTTCTCTATGAAGGGAACCATTTGGGGCACTAAATGTTTTGCAAAGTAAAAAAAAAACATTTGCATACTTATTTAATAATGCGTCGTTTTGTTTTTTCTACTAATTACTTCTGGGAAATGACTCTTAGTTAATTAATTAATTTAAGATAATTATTGATTATTAATTGAAAATTAATTGATTTTCCCAATTTCTTTTTTGATACTAAGTACTGCAAGAGCGTTTAAACATTATGTCCATATGCTTGACCAAAGATAATCCTTCTCATTTGCTGAAAGAGGGTTTAGCATCTATTATATTTAGTCACTGGCAGTGTGGAGAATTGTAAAAAAATATTACATTAGATCCAGATAAAAGTAGAGAACTGATGATTTGCAAGTCCGTCTGAACCCAATCTCAGTCTTGACTTCTGGGCTGCTGGCACGCTGCTCTGTCTGAATATGTCTGACGGGGATTCATAAATTAACTTTTCCCGTCTTTCTATAGATACCACTGCCATCTTTGCGTAATAATGCTCAGCCAGCCACATGGAAGCAAGCTTGTAGATTTTTTTTGTATGCGTAACATTATTATTGTTCAGAACATTGCTTTAATTCTTAATCATGGCGGAGGCCCCCTCATTCGAGGAACCTGGGGGCATAGCACCCACCACTTCCTCCAGATGGCCTACCCTGAATAAATTAAACGCGTTTTGCCTTTGTATCAGTAGCTTCAACGCATCTAATTTATGCAGGAAACAAAGTATCGTTTTGACACGCCCTAGAGTCAGTCATATAAGATACAAAGACATATAAGACTTAGCACAAACATTTGCTGTGCTAGCAGCTTGATCCTATTTGCAACCGTTGTGAATGCATTCTTTCAGTGTTACATATTTTAATAGAGTTTCAAAATTTTAATACTTGTAGACCTAAACAACTTGTTACGAATAATAAATGACGAATCTGAATGGGAATTTTCTCCAATCAGTTCAAGAAATTCCCCATCCAGACTTTTTCAAGTGTCTTCGAGATGTAAACTTATTTCAGCTCTTTTATTTTAAACTTCCAAATTTCCTTTTACTGAATTGATTATTATCGCATAAAATACGAAGAGTGAATAGATTTAGTGTTTGGCGCTGTTTAGTCAAATATGGCTCTTGCGCCATAAAATGCAACTCAACCAACGGGCCGCGGTGGTCTCGTGGTAAAATCTCGGCTTCGGAAGCGGGGGGTTTCAGGTTCCTGTTATCATCTTCCTATTTCATTTTGCTGCAGTTCAAACATTGAAAATAGTAAATCATGGATGTGTATGGCATATTATTTCATCTAGTATTTAAAGTTCTTTTAGAATTATTAATTAAAGTATCCGGCTACGTTTGAAGGAAAAATTTTACAAAATTTTTTTAAAAATATTTATGATTTTTGATGTTTTGTCAATTATAAACTCTACAAATACAAAAAGAATTATTTAAAAATATTATATATTTTGAGAAACAGGAAAATCTGTTGTAAATTTTAATGATATTTAACCCAAACGGTTAACACTCTACACAGAATGGTAATGCAGCCATCCTATTATTCTTTGTACGTAAGTTAAAGAATACAATGATGAATGAAATGAACCAACGTCTAAGAAACATTTTGAGATGCAAAGAAGTTACGGTTAAAATATACGTATATAAGCATTTTTTCCATCCATTCACTACTTTTTTCTAAAAACACCTATAAATGAAAAAGTATTTCACCAACAATCAAACTTTTGGTTCATTTCATTGCCCACATTATTTAAAACACTCGCTGATATTTTTACGTAAATACATCTATTAGTGTTTGAGATATCCTGTTAACGATGGAGAATTTTTTATGAAAATTAAAATTGAAGTTAAAGATAAATTTCAGCTGAAAAACAGGTTTTGCTTAAAATTCCCTTGGATGATAGGTCAAGCTTTTCTTTTCCTAGAAAAGATGAACCGTTTTCGAAAGAGAAAGGCCTGAACTACAAGAAATAACAAAGAAAAAATATCCAATGTGGACAAAAAACAGTGTTTTTAACGTAGTAGGATACCTTATATATATATATATATATATATATATATATATATATGGATGAAAATGTGTTATTCTCCATCGCTAAACTGGTTACCTTTGGACTTCGAATACTTGAACTTCAATCTGTTTACATCCACCAGTTACTTCATCGAAAGAACTTTCTGCAGCCTAGGACTTATTGGTAGTGCTTGCTACATCTTGCGTAAAAATAATTTTGCTTATTTTTTTTAATTTATGATGTCGCAAGAATGTATATATGCAAGTATTCTATGCATAATGCATCGAATACCATACATACTACCTATTGTCCCTGAATATCTCATAAGCATAATATATAAGGTATGCATATGAGTTACCTGTTGTGCTTGAATAATTCCTATGCATAATGCCCCATCATGTATGGATTTATCATACCCATCATGCATGACTAACTCATATGCATAATACATAACGCATGAAGTATTCGATGTGTCTATAGCATGTGTAGCATTCCATTCATAATGCAACGAATACTATACATACTACCCATTATGCATGAAAAGATCATATGCATAATGGGTAACTCTTATCCATCATGCATAAATAACTCATATACATAACATATGAATAATATATGCATAATGTATTATTCATACCCATCATGCATGTATAACTCATATGCATACGTTATGCATGAATAACTCGTATGCATAATGCGTAACGTATGAAGTATTCGATACGTATGCAGTATGTATAGTATTCGATGTTTAAATCATCGAATACTATACGTACTACCCATCATGCATGAATAACTCAAATACATAATGTATGCATATGAGTTACCCATTATTCATGAATAACTCATACGCATACCCATCATGCATGAACAACTCCTATGCATAATACGTAGCGTATAAAGCATTCGATGTATATAGCATGTATGGTATTGGATGCATCGAATACTAAATTGTAAAAGGCCATGCTTTATTCATTTATAATTTTTGCTCTGCTTGATCCCTCTGAGATTTGAAACTGTCTCCTTTCCAGCGAAACTGTGATGTTCTTACATCAGATCTTTATCAAGGGACTGACAGCGAGGATGGAGAGCTGGCCGACCTTAGTTTTAGGTGAGTCACGAAGCACGAAATAAATATACACCAAACATCTTTTTTTTAAATTTCCCCTAAAGGCGGGTTCGAGGCCAACTATTGCGTGCAATGGAAGATCAAGCCTACTTCCGGAAAATCACGTCACCACAACGGGACAATGGCGAATAGTTGTCCCGTCGGGGCAAACGTTGTCTCAAGTGTTCACAAGAGGACAACAGCAGGGAGGCAACGATTGCGGACATTAATAAGCCTAGTGTGAACCCACCTTTAAAGTTGCTGAACTTTGCAGTTTTCTCAAATTATATTTTCATAAATTACTCTTGTTATTTTGTACAATTATACACATTGATCACTACTCATCTAATCTGAATGGGTTTCTCTTAAATAATTTTCTGAATGAAAAAGTATTCCTTTTCTTATCATGTGTCACATTTTTCAAACATATTTTTGCCCATTTAACTTTCCTGAATTTGCATCATTTTTCCTTCAAAAAATAATTTCCATATGAAACCATAATAAACTAATTGTGTTTTTAGCATTTTCGGGATTATGAAATACTCTAGTATTAGTTTATATTTTTTTCTTCTTTTCATTTGGTTTACAGACGATAATAATAGTTTTACTTTGAAAGAAAACTAATTACAAGAATTTATGATAGCGGATAGTTACAGTTCAAATTGAATTCAGGTTCTGTAATAAACTAATGACTATATTAAACATTAGTCATTATAAATGGTATGAAATAATTGTACACAAGTATGAAAACAAAAATTTATAAATAATTGTATAATTGCTTTAATGAGCTGCAGGATTATTTTTTCATCCATTTTAAGAATGAGGGGACCATTAAACATAAATATTTTTTATGATAGTTAAGAAGAATTTTTTTTTAAAAATTTTATAATTCATTTTTTTTTATGAAAATATTATTTCACCATTTTTAAAACCTATTTTTCTGGGCTGTTTATTTCAATATCATATCGAAATTTTAGTTAAAATTCTCAATACGCGCCTAATACTAAATTTGTATTTAGATAAACAAACCTGTTTGGTGCATTTTTTAATTCATACAATCAGACTGGTGCATACTGTTGCTTAATTTGTAGTCCATTTAATTACATGAGTGCGTGGATAATTTAAATGTCTCGCATATTTAGAATATGTTGATAAAAGAGTTAAAATTGTTTCATGAGTTATAAAGGCACACAAAAAAAACATACAGTCTTAAATGGAAAACAGCAGCAAATTTCACGACATGAAAATTTCATAATGAAAGGTATAAATTCGTTTAAAAACATATCCGATTTCTTAAAATGAATAGGATACATAAAATATAACGGGTACTTTTCCTTATACAGGAGCAAATCTCGCCAAGCAGTTATTTTGACAATAGAACACAGTCGCCATTTTGACGCAGGCGACAAGATGGCAGCGATTTGCTTTAAAAATGGGGCGGCAAAGGGTTACCAATGGTTATATTCCGTTTGGGATTGCTTTCATCATTATTGGTGACTTTTCGCCTTCGCCGCTATGATGAAGAAATGCCTATAACCGTAACTCGTAAATGAGGCAACTTTATCAAATTTTCTTTGTTGATTTCAGATCAACCGACCTCAGTGCAATAGTATTTCATTCTGAAAAAAACCGGCGTTTATTTGTATTTCTTCAAGATAATGCTATTGCATCATCTTCCTGGAGTTTTGTTTTTTAAATATTTAATAAGAAAACATTAAAAAAAAAGATTCCTCTACTTCATAGAGGTTTTTTAAAATCTAATTACTGAAAAGGACATATTTATATATTTAAAATATATGTAAGAGGATATTTAATTGATGAACTGATATCGTATCTGTTTATTATATTCAAAGATTATTAAAAATATGAATACGTCTAAACGATTTTTTTCATTTTAGTTTTTTAAACATAATTTATACGTAAAAATCATACCCTTATAATCTGTTCTTCCGTATATTCCTCCATAACAAAAACGTGGCAAAAATGTTTAAATGAAAAAAAATTAAATCTAATAATCTAAGCAGAAAAATCTTATTTCCAATTTACTACAAAAACAGTATCTAATATGTGACAAAAATTTCGAATGAATAAATACTATAGAATTATTGAGAGAGAAAATTTCATAGAACAAAATTTAAACATTCTATTTATAAGCAGCAAAATGTGACTTTATTCAGATTGTAGCTACATAATGCAGAAGTAAAAATTAAGAGGCTGTATTATTTACTTACATTTATTTTAATGTATTATGTATTGATGATGCAAAAGTATCTGATGCAATGTTATGCAAAATTTTATGTCTTTTAATTCATATCGAATATCAGTTAGTGAATGTATAAGACAAACATTTACAATTTAATACAAATGTATAAGACATTTTTATCCTTAAAATGGAATTAAAAACAATGAATTTACTATGCTGAAATGGTTAGTTAAAATTTCGTATGAGTATATTTTATCTTCGAATTCAGCTCAAAATTTTCAAATACCTTTCAATTTTATAGTTATAATTATCATACAATGTTTTTTAAATACCAATTAAAGAAAGAATATCTGCAATGGCTGATTTTATTATTTCGCTTATGGTTATTAAAAAATGTTGAAAATTTTAATTACATATTTTAGCGAAATCTTAATTTTTAGTTCCTCGGACTTTTTAGTTTCTTTTGTGATAATATGAAAACAGATAAATGTGTTTTATAAAGTATAAAACAAACTAAAATTAAAGTGTCCTTGAAAGCTGAAAATAAATCACATGACACTTTGTTTTCTGAATAAAAAATGAATTTAAGCCCAGGTAACATTTTTATATAAAAGTATATTCATTTTTGAATCACTTACATGATAGTTTGAGTTTCCAATTTGATACATCAAACTAGATATAAGACAGCAAATGCTATTTTTTTAATCCAACAAATAGAAAGAAAATGAAAAAACATTTCAATATATTATTTCTTTACAAAATGACTGGAACCTAAATCATATATGTGTCATTTGTGTTAGAGCATGTCAGTACATTTTATTCTTGAAATCGCCATTTTATTGTGTGATAGAGAATAGAATAGTGTAGGATCGTGCAGTAGATCCTGAGTGCATGTTGCCGTAGAACTGAAGGCTAGATGAGACGCCATAACGCATCGAAATGGTGCATTTGCTAGTTCTCAGCTTTCTGCTGTAGATGGAGCGCTAGGTCAATAGGAGTACTCAGTCAACTGGCTACAATAGTTTACCTTCATTGCGATAAAAGGACTGTAATGAAATTTTTACATTAAATGAGACCCTATGTGTAGTTAACTTTCTGTTTGTAGTCGATATTTACTTACATATACACTCTGCATTTCGATGAAAGACTAGCATGGTAAATTTAAGGTATCCGAACACGTTCAAATCACTTTTTGAGAAAAACTTGGTGTAGACAGACTCTAACCCTATTTATGTGTTTAAGACTAATGAAAATTAGTAACAGGGTGTCAATATTTGAAATACACTTTAAAACTGTTTGAAAATTGGCATTTAATAGCATAAATTTAAGCGAATTCTTATAAAACTTCACATTAACTACACCAAAAACTAATTTTCTCATCCTAACTAAACTTATACCAATATAAACTACATGTTTTTTTCTAGGGAATGAACGGCAATCGCATGGTTATAATTGTAAATAAAAATTTTACAACCAGTCAAAGATTTATCATGAAATTTTTTATGATGGTAAATGATGGCATTGTTATTCAAACTATAAGTTGTAAATTAAAAACTATTCACAGGTTCTAAATTCTTTTAGTTCATTCCCTAAAAGATTGTATATAGTTCATCAAATTTCATAGTAATATAATAGTAAAATTTTGAATTATTTGATTTGAAGTGATCAACAAAATGAGTAAAGATTAGTTTTGAGAAAAATGCACACATATTAACTTGCATATACAGTAACGTGTTTTAATAATAATTATGGACGTACAAACTTAAAATGTACCTTATTTATAGGTTATACATTCTTCCACCTTATCTTTCAATAATTTCCTTTTTTAATTGTTCAAATTTTTTTCTGTCAATTTTTGCATTTGGAAGTGAATATTGCTTAGATAGATTTTTTCTATCTCTATCGAGCTCAGAAAATGCTTTAACTGAATTTACTCTGGGAATTATTCTAAACTTTCGTTAAAATTCATTACAGACACAAATACTCCTCATCTGAGGATTCAGAGCTCAACAAAGACATATTTAGGCACAGATTTCCACAAAACACCGTTAAAACTTTTATTGGCTTTTTATGTTTTTCTATGCAACACATTTTCTGTATTTAAAATTGAATTTATGTTTATATAAATTTTTAGTATGTTTTTGCCCCTTTCAATCGCTATTTCCGGTTATTCAAATGTCCACTTCCAGTTTACCGATCATTACGAAAATATTAATATCCTGCCTTCTAATAAACGTAGAGACAAAAGTAAACCTGTTTTGGATAGCTCAAAGACTGATCTATCCAGTAACTAAATTTCTGGAAAATGTCACTTTTTGAGAAAATCGACCTTTTCAACGTGTTAGGATACCTTAAGTAAGCCGTTGGAGCGTAGCTGAATTCCTTTCAGCTTTAAAAACCATCCGTAATATCTTTTTTGTAAAAGAATTTTCAAAATTGTACCGATAAAGGTTTTTTTTCGCTCTTTTGCTTTAACTCCTAAGTCCCACCGACTCTACTTCACTTCCTGGCAGATGTAAACAAATACAAGCTGAGAATAACACTTGAGTTATTTGAGTTTTACAATTTTACAGCGTCTATGCTGCAAAAATTATATTTATGAATGTATAAATATCAACAACTCTACAAGCCTATGATAACAGGAAAACATTTATAAGTCAAATCTCGTTTCATAATCATAATTAATTCTTTTTAAAATGTATAGCGATGACATGGGTTGAGGTCCAAAATAAGATTTTTGGAATTTTATGGCTTAGAATGCCCTCTCCGAGAAGAAATAATAATAGGAATTTTAAATATTGAAACAACTTGCGTTTAGCTTCAAAGGATACTGAATATCATATGAGGATATCCAATGACTTTTTTAGTTAACAACAAAATAGAAATAATACCATAAAGTGTACGTACACTCCTGGAATTTAAAAAATTATTCAAAATGTCGAATATTTATTATTGTTACAAAATGTTCTCTAATTCTTTAGCTTTCTAACGATATCCAGATGTCAAAATTTGGAATATTTCTCAAGTTATAAGGATTTTTCTTGAGATGCTTTAGTTCAAAACTCAAGTTTCTGGGTTTCTTAAATTCATTTTCTGAAGAATATCTTTCCTCTCTATTGCTTCATTCAAACAATCATGATTCAACAAAAAAAAAGCAAATATAATTATTTATACATTTAAAATAAACTATATAAAGTGGATATTTTGTGCTTCAATCAAATTTATACCTATAGAAATAAATTCGTAATACCCATTTGCAATTTAAAAGGACATAAAAAATACGATTTTTCTATTCATCGTTGATGAAAAAAAAAATGTTAAAAATGAGTTACACTGATGGAAAAAAAATCCCAACTCTAGGAAGGAGCTGTGCTAGATAACCGAAATTTGGAAGGCGTGTTTATACATCTGAAAGTTGACGTCGATTCAAATTTCGAGCTACGCGCGTAAGTGTGGCGCTTGTAGCGACACTATGAACATGCAAATGAGGTTTGCTTTAAATAAGCGCTGTAAGGTTCGTGATCGTTATTTACAGTTGAGATTTGACGTAGTGGGTTAATGTTAGTCAAGGAAGCCTCTGAGAAGACGAAAAAGCCATTATCAACAGCTCACTGAGTTTCAACAAGGTCGTGTTGTAGGGCTACGAGAAGGTGGGTTTTCTTTCCGCGATATTACTGAAAGACATGGCAGGAATGTATCCACTGTGCATGAGTATTGGCGGCAGTGTTCAAAGGAAGGTACTGCCTCAAGAAGACCAGGTTCCGGGCGGCCACGTGGTACTACTGAGAGGGAAGACCGTCGTATTCGGCGTATGGCTGTGGCTAATCGTACTGCGTCTTTAGCTGAAATTCGAGCTGCAGTTGGCACCACAGTGACACAACGAACTGTTACAAATCGGTTACTTCAAGGACAGCTCCGAGCCAGACGCCCTGTACAGTGCTTTCCACTGACTCCAAACCACTGCCGTTTGCGACGTGAGTGGTGTCAACCTAGAGCTCATTGGAGGACGGAGTGGAGATCTGTTTTATTTTCTGATGAAAGCCGGTTCTGCCTTGGTCGCAGTGATAGCCGTTTGTTAGTTAGAAGGAGGCCAGGTGAACGCCTGCTAGTGACCTGTCTGAGGCCTAGACACGCAGGGCCTACTCCTGGAGTTATGGTTTGGGGAGCAATTTCGAATGACAGCAGGAGCACTCTTGTGGTTATCCCACGCACCCTGACTGCAAATTTGTACGTCAGTCTAGTGATACAACCTGTTGTGTTGCCCTTCATGAACAGCATTTGAGGGGGTGTTTTCCAACAGGATAACGCTCGCCCTCATACCGCTGTTATAACCTGCTCTACAGAGTGCCGACATGTTGCCTTGGCCTGCTAGATCACCAGATCTTTCTCCAATCGAGCACGTATGGGACATCATTGGACGACAACTCCAGTGTCATCCACAACCAGCATTAACCGTCCCTGCATTGACCGCCCAAGTGCAACAGGCATGGAACTCCGTCCCACAAACTGATATCCGACACCTGTACGACACAATGCATGCACGTTTGCATGCTTGCATTCAAAATTCTGGCGGTTACACCGGTTACTAAAGTACCAACATTTCACATTTGAATTGGCTCTTCTCGCCAATGGCTCTACCTGTGATCTTGAAACTTTAATCAATTAAATATGTTACCTAGACAAATGTATTCCTAAAATTTCATTACTGTACAATAATTTTTTCTTGGTGTTGGGATTTTTTTTTTTCATCAGTGCATATATTTTTACAACTTGATTGAGGCAGACCACACTGAGTCATCATTTCCAACTAGCACAAATTAGAATTTACATTGAATATTGATTACTTAATAGAATATAGTTTTTTTAATAACTGAAAAATGAGTTTAACTGAGTGGTCGCTGAGTACTCCTGCTTGCCTGCTGCGAGTAGTGAATGAATGCAGGCTCGAAATTGCCTTAACTTAGTGCCCTGCTGCCCTCTGCCCCAGGAGATCTCTTCGACATGTTGCTGCCCATGCTGACCATCTATCAGGAGTACGTGAGGAACCACCACTACAGCCTCCAGGTGCTGGCCGAGTGCAAGCAGCGGGAGAAGTTCGTGGCCATCCTGAGGAGGTTGGAGGAGAAGTCCAGCCTGCAGGGGAGGACGCTCGAGACCTTTCTCACCTACCCCATGCATCAGGTGAGACGCCTCCTTTAGAAAAGAACATATAATCGAATATATGGCCCCACTCCATACCACAGTAGACGCAAAAAAGGTGTGCCTATTTTAGAAAAGATATATATATATATAAATATATATATATATATATATATATATATATATAATCTTTCAATGCCTTGAATAGGGTTACTATGTAACCTCTCCCCCCCAAATAGAGCAGATTTTTATGAAAATAGAAACCATTCAACCCCATCTACTTTTTCCTGTTGGAACCGTCTTAGCACAATTGCTTTTTATAGATTGATTAAAAGATAAAAAACTTGAAACAAGGACTTCTATTTAGATCAATTTGCCTTAAAACAATTTATTTGGTCATCTTTTCAATCCCATCGTAAAATTTGTGCATTATATTAAAAGTAAAAATTCGCATGTTTTATTTTGAATCAAATCATCAATATTATTGTAATATTTTTAAGAAAATCATTTTTTGTAGAACAAATGTTAAAGAATAATTTTCAAATATTCCATGAAAGTTTAATAAATTTCTAATAATAATTTGCATATGAAACATGTAAAAGTCTATTTATGGAAATTTTTAGATGAAATCAGTCAGCCTTTGTGATTTTCTTGGTGGGAAAGTACGAGTGACCTGATTTTAGAGAGTAGCTCTCTGTTTAAACAAACATAGGTCAGCAAACTTTTGAGTATTGAAGGCTAAGAGATGGAACTTTTTTTTCTTTTGGTTCAAATTCCTTGGTTATGTGTTGCCTTTATGCATTTTAATTTATCATTGTTTGAATTCTTTATAGCTGGCAATTAAACGATTTAAAGTTATACCAACACCATTCAAAGATTTTGACGCTATGGGAAACAATTTCCTTCTATAATTTTTCTGATTTTGTTGGTTTGAAAGAAAGTTGACAGAAACTCTGTCATGACACCGGCTATTATTTTGTCATTGAATATGGGAGTAAAACAATCCAAATTAACTCCAATAAATTTTATTTATTCTGAATGAAATGAAATGAACCTTTGGGCATTTTACATAACTTTTAATAATATTTTTGTCAATGATAAACTGTGTGGCAATCGCCTACATATAATGTTACACAACATGCTTTGCAGATAGGTCTCATTTCGCTGCGCTTTCCTTCTGAAGAGCATACTCTACACCTTCTAGTGGGATTTATTTTTTCGCCAGGGATTATTGCCAGTGAACTCATTTCAAAGTCACTTGGACAATCAGATAAAATATCCGCGTATAATTCGTTGAAAAGTTCTTCGCCGTTCCGTCATGGCTGAATTTTTAGAATGATACTCAAAACTGCTATAAAAACATAAATATACCAAGAAAAGTAATATTTTGTTAAAATGTTAGGTTGGTTTATTTAGGGTATTTTGGCACAAGAGCTAAATCTGGCCATGCTGCGTCACTCAAATGGTGAGGTAAATCAAATCTGTATAAAAGGTAGTACTGAAATTTATATATACGAAGTGAAATTTTGAATATCACCATATATATTAAGTACTTTAAGAAAAGAAAACTTTTGACATTTTCAAAAATGAAACTGACAAACAAAGATGAAAATTTAAAAAAATTGAGAGATCAAGATTAAATAGAATGTAAAAAAGCAATGCTTTGTAAAAATTCAAAAATGTTCGGGTGATGATTCTCACCCACAAGATCTCGCAACACTGTGGATAGTAAATTTTAAAAACTTTAAGCATTGAGGATTAAAATTAGGACTCTCTATTAAAACTTGTCTGATTGTTAATGGCATTTGCGACATGAAGAGCATTGCTCTCTAAATAAAAGATGCTTACGACTAAAACGGGCATGGCCAATGCGCTGTCAAGTTAATTTAATGTCCAACGGACGTATAGGAATTACGGGCCTTAAACTTGTCGTTGGATCAACTGAGTGTAGCTTATTTGAAGTCGGCTGGTCCCAGGATTGCTGCCACAAAGCGCGAATATGATGATCATTTTTTTTGCATCATCAGAAGGATGTTCTCGCTGTAACAAAGAACTTTTTTTTACAAAGCGAACATGACTCAACACAATACGCCAAATTTTTGCAATATTCTATATCGCCCTGGGTGTCATAAATTGAAATAAATAATGCAAGTGCATTGACGAGTTAACTTGTCACCGATCGTCAACGTTTGGGTATGAAAAGACGAGTTAACTCGTCACCGGTCAGCAAAGTGTTAAGTCCCTATTTTTTATTTTAAAAAACTTTTGTATTTTATTATGAAACTTCAAAGACATTGAACACCGTCTCTGAATACTTTCGGCTACTGATCACCGTTACATCTTTTTTCAGGTCCCTCGTTACATAATAACTCTTCACGAGTTGCTTGCTCACACACCGCACAATCATGTGGAACGAAAATCTCTTGAAAACGCCAGAGCCAAGCTAGAAGAATTATCCAGAGTAAGTGAAAAGTATAATGATATTTCATATTCTTTGATTCTTCTACTCTGATTGTACATAAACATTTTGCATTTACTTCAGTTTACATTTACATAAACATTTTTACATTTACTTCATTTTACTTTTACATTGTGCATGAACATTTTACATTTTACTTTTACATGTACATAAACATTTTACATTTGAAACAATTCCTTGTAAATTCCTGATTGAATGTTTATTTATATTTCAAACAAATGTTTCAAAACCTTACCTGGTAAAATTTGAGTCACAAGAAGTAAAATGTGATACTTTTATTTCATATTATATAAACTGTTGTATTATTTTCGAATGAATATTTCCTTCTCAAAACTGGGTTTCTTTTTTGCTTTAAGGAAATAAAAACTGAATTTAAAATTGCACCATAACTTAAGACTTTTCAATTCGTCTTGTATTATCACAAATTCATGACAGAATGTTTATGATGTCCATGCTCGTTAAATTGAAATGTATACAGTTGATTAATTTATTAATTATAATGTGTTTACAATAACTAAATTTTAGAAAATTTTTATTTGCAAAAAACTGTGATTTTTAAAAATGAAAATGTTTATATTTTATTTGTAATTATTTAACACATTCGCTGCCGCTGACGCGCCTATGCGTTACAAATAATATGTAATTGTACCAAACCATCTATGTTATTAGAGGACACCTTCTCCACTACAATGAAAAGATAGCAAAGAAGGGATCATCTTATTAGATAGGTGGTCCTGATATCTGGCGAGAGCGGTGGCAGTCAACGAGTTAAAAGAGATATTGTGTTGATGATGCCGTGTTCGTGTTTCCACGGAAAGGGGGTGCAGTAGTTTCTGAGAGTAAAGACCCCTGAGCACCCAGAGGGCAGAAGTCTGACTTCTAGCTCATATGAAGGTGACACACACATTCGCTTTCACAACCCCTTTTTACCGAGGGCATATTCATACATCTCACAGATAGAACACAGAACAGCCATGCCCAAACCGGAACTCGAACCCAGGAAGCCCAGATCACGGGGAAGACTCGCTAACCCTATGTCAGGACGCCGGCAGTTACTGTGTTATAATAATTTTAATACTAATGGCAGTAAATAAATATTTCAGAATCGTGTTCTTGTCCTCAATAAATTCAAGCAAAATATGCAGCTGTTACTCAGAAAGCATACAATTCTTTAAAAAAATACGTGCATACTACTCAAATCATCTTTAATGGCTTCTCAAAAGTCCCATATATATTGCTGTATGCATACTCATTTTGTATCTTAACCATCTGTGTGCATATTGGGTTGGAAAATGTAGTTATGTCTTAAAAAAAATATTTAAAAAGTCCAATTTCATTTTCTTTTCTTCTTAGTAGCCAAAGTTCACGTTTTATATGTTATTGTTTTATTTAGTTTTATTAGTACATTTTATTTAGTTATTGTTCACGTTGATAGTGGTAGTGGCGATGATTACTAAAAGGATTGATTAAATTTAAAAAAATCTTTTGCTGCGATTTTTTCCTGATTCAAAATACCCCTTCGTTAGTCCATGATAACAATGCTGAGATACAATTCTCTTAATCAAGCCCTTGTCCCCCCCCAAAAAAGCCAAATGAACGACAGAGTATCGGGTAGAGTTTGGGAATATTATTCTGAAATGACATGTAAAAGTTCTGAACATTCTGAAATGACATGAAATTGGATATTCACACATTTTCCTACCTTCTAATCCTTTATTGACGTAATTTTCATCAAATTCCTAAAGTTATCTTTAATTCAAAGTCTTATACAATTTCTACATATTAAAAATTAACTATCTAACCATTATTTATCAGCTTTTATTCTGGTTTTTTTTTAACTCAAAGCTCATTTTCGTAGCATTGCAACAAAAATAAATGACGATTTCAAAAAGGAGATGATGTTTGAGGAATTTAAACCTGCTTCTTTCTGTGGTTTCTGTGATGTCTGGTATTTGTGAATTCTGAAATAATAACATTATACCTACACTCTCGAAAAAATATTTTCATTAGAATATTCGATCGCTTTCTCTCAGTATTTCAAATGATAAAAAGAGAGGTTATGTGTGTTTTTTATTCAATTTTTAATTGATTTTAGTAATTATTTTGCCACTACATATTTCCTTATTGAGGAAGAGGTTTTCAAAGTTGCTATTTCACCTGTGTGTTTCCCTTTACTGATGGTCCAGGTATAAAAGATTCGATTTATTGTTTCTTATTGATCAGGCTTCAATATAAGGAATGCTTTTAATGAGATTTTGCTATAGTTTTAGCTTCAACTTATTTAACTCCAGAATCAATCACGTAATAATGAAATGTTTTGAAATTATGCTCATTTTTAAACTTTATTTCTCGTCCTTATCATGTAAATAGATATATAAAGATATGCACAGAAAATTGGGGAAAATGCATCGATATATATCTTGAAATTTCCTTGTATACAATCCAATATATATCTTGCAATAATCCAATATATATCTTGCCATAATCCAATATATATGTTGCAGTTATCCAATATATATCTCGCAATAACTCAATATATATCTATATCAAATATATATCTTTCAGTAATACAATATATATCTTTCAGTAATCCAATATATATCTTGCAATAATCCAATATATATCTTGCAACAATCCAATATATATCTATGTAATCCAATATGTTACTTGTATCCTTTCCAATATATATCTTCTAAGAGAGATATATCTTTGTAATTTTCTAGAAGCTACAAACTTGAGGCTTTTAAATTAGGCTTGTAAAGATTTACTGAGAAAGCTATTAAGACTAAAGTTTTTAAAAATTATTTAGTTGAAATGTCTCTATTGTTACTCCCTACCAATGAACTGGTTGATAAATGCAGCCAGCTAAATAACAAGGTGAACTTTGATCCAATGTCCTTTTTCCCTTGCAGCAAATGCACGATGAAGTCAGCGAAACCGAAAATATTCGCAAAAACTTAGCCACGGAGAGAATGATTGCTGGCGGATGCGATATTTTGCTGGATGTCAACCAAGTTTTTGTCAGACAAGGTAAAGAAAACACTATTACTTAAACAAATAGTGCTTATGTATGTATAATATTGTATGCTTGTTTGTGTAATGGTATTTTAAACACTAATTTAAATCGAAATTCAGACAAGGTAACAAACAATATTATTCAAACAAATGGTACTCATATAATATAATATTTGGGATTTTGCTTGTGTAATGATATTTTAAACTATAATTCAAATCCAAATTAATTTCTAAATTTCTATCTTAATTCAGCCCGTAACAAAGTCATTCTAAAACATATCTTGAACTGATTCTACTTTATTCACTTAATTAATTCGAGAGAAGCTTTGTAAAATTGCTGAGTCGGCTAGAAGCAGACTTTCACACCCTCCGAATGAAGGAAAAATATCCAATAAGCACATTCTTTTTAAAAGATCTCCACGTTGTTACCCTCACTTGTTACTGACGTATCGAAAATCCCTATCTGAATCTTAAGAGTTCATTGCCACTGTAAACAAAATAGGGTACATAACACCAGGTATAATTAATCTCACTCCTCTTGCCACATTTTGAAGACATACCTTCCCGGGAGGGATAAAATCGAACTTAAAAAATGAAGTCTCTTCTAAGTCTTCGAATTTGCCATCTGCTTCCAAAAAAAAGTTCTTTGTGTGGTTGTTGGGGGGGGGGTGTAATATACTAGCTGTTACGCGCAACTCTGTTCACTTGGAAATTTTTATGTATATGTACAAAAAACTATCGAGTAATGACAAATTAAAAAATGAAACCTAACCTAAAAACGATGCCTTTAAAAGTGTAAGCGTATACGAAAAATATATAGCATACATACAATTTAATAACAAAAACACACAACTATCATAAAAAATAATTTCTTTACCTTGTACACCCAAAACAAAATAGCAAATCAAGTTCGGTCAAATCCCTTTTCTTTATGGATGAATTCTGAGATAGCTACAACAATATTATGGACATCATTTTTAAACTTTTAATTTAGATGAAAACAGATTTGTAAATAATCACGAGCGAACTTTCAACGCCAGTTGGCGAAACGCCATGCAGTTTAGAAATGTTTCATTTCCTTTATTCTCTTTTCTTTTAATTTTAAAGAGGGCCGTGGTGGCCTGGTGGTAAGGTCTCGGCTTCGGAACCGGAGGGTTTCAGGTTCGAGACTCGATTCCACCGAAGATCCGGCGTGTGAGGGGGTCTCTTGCACGTTAAATCTGTCAAGCCAAACGTCCTCCCACTGGTGTGGAGAGGGGGGTGCCACTTCAGGTGTCGTCCTCGTCATCTGACCGTGGTTCAAAATGACGAGGTCCGTCCCAAAATAGCCCTCGTGTTGCTTTAAACGGGACGTTAATATAACTAAACTAAACTAAACTTAATTTTAAAGTACTCCAGAATGAATCCGAAAGGTCGATTCATTCACAGCATTTGATTTCAAATATATCAAGCATAAAGAAAATAAATAGAATCATTTAAAATAATCGGTCGAAATTCTGCTGTCTAACCTCATTTCTGTTGGGGGAAAAAACAGAAGTCTTACTCATTAACCACTCAATATGAACCGGAATAAAAAGTGGCTTATGTTCTACTCTTGACTAGAATTTATCGCTGTGCTAAATTTCATCCCATTCCGTTAGGCCGTTTTGGCGTGATGGTTTAACAAACATCCATCCATCCTTCCGAACTTTCACACATATATATATATATATATATATATCTATAATATAAAGTTTTTCACAATGTTACTATTTGAGATTAAGCTTCTAAGTTCTAGACATCTACTAGTTGCAATTCATTTCGTTATACATTCAAAGGTGATGCCTTTCAACAATCTATAAAGAATTTTCCTTATTGCAGTTTCTGCGTTAATTTTCAAAATTCATGCTGCATAATATTTTAGATCAGACTAAATGAGAAATTTCAAAATAGCACTCTCTTTATAGTTTAAATGCATCGAAACTTTTGATTTATTCATAATAAATTTATTCATAATACATTTCAGTAGTAAACCGATTTATTATTTTGATAAAATTCTTAATCTTAAACACTTATATTTATATTAATTTTTCGACAATCATAATCAATACTTCAAAGCATCATACATGAAAAACTGCATACTCTGTCATTTCTGTCTATTCCAAAAAATTTCTGAAATGAAATCGTAATGAATAAATAATTAATGTAATTTATACATCTGAAATCTTAATCGCTTTCCCAAAACTCTCCAAGACCATAAACCATAAACATAAGCAGGATTTAACAGATTCAATTACGATCGATGATAATATCGCAATTTCTGTAAAGCTATCTGTATATGTGAAACACTGACATCCGTGGAGTAAAAATCTTTGTCATAGTTTATTGCTGCATTGTTCTCATCTTCTTTTTGGCTGTCATAAGAGCTTTATTTTTCACTAGCTATTTCCCGCAATTCTGTTTTCGTCGAAATTTTGATGTGTGTGTATGAAAAACTATCAAATAATGACAAATCGATAAAAAAATTAAACCTAACCTAAAAACGATAATATACGATAAATAACAAAAACACACAACTAACATAAAAATAATCAAGTCCATATTATTGATGGATCGAGATGGAGATAGCTACAACAGTATTATAAGCATCATGTTTAAACTTTCCATTTAAATGAAAACACAGTTGTCAACCATCACGCTCGAACTTTTAACGCCAGTGGGCGTAACGCACACGTCTGACTTTAATAAGTGCAATCAATCAATAATTTGGGAATGTTTTGGGAATTATTATTTCACAAAAAAATTAATTTTACATGATCTTAAACTCAAAAAATATCCTTTCTATCCAAACCAGTTCTTCTTTCTTTACAATATTTTTACCTACTATCGAACTTCACAAATGAATAGAAAAGCACTTCTCACCAGATTGCGAATGGCTCGATGTACTTATCCTCATCTGCTGTTAGGACAAGCTCCAATGTGTGCAATGGCATCGTCCAACATGTGCTTTCTGTAGGGCCCACACACCGTTGACATCTTTTTAAATCTAATAATATGGATTTGTCTACTGTACTGGGAAAAACGCCACATGGTAACCTCTTACCCTTTTTTAAAGCAATTGTTTTTATTCACACATCTTTTTAGTCTATTTACTATTAATTTTTATTGTATCGAATAATTTCAAAATTTTAGCTCGGAATAACTTTACCATTAACTATTAGCATAACTTAGCCATTCGACAAAAGCGATCGTTAGTGTCTAGTGGCTGTTACTGGCTTATTAAAATCTGTCACATATCTATATTTATAATCCTAAATATACGTATGTGAAAACTATTGAATGTTTCTCAATGTAGTCATTTCTGAAATTCACCAGAAATGATCTAGCACCACGATTTCTTTTAAAAACCAAAGAAAGAACAATTGCAACGTGTAATTTGATATAAGCCTACAGTTAAGTATAAAAATAATTTAAAATATTCTATAGTTTAAATTTAAATCAGCAAAACATACAATTGGCAGAACGTTACAGTAAAACATTTATGTATGGATTCAAACTAAATTATGACAACACAAATTTCCCCATAGAAGGAAAGAGAAAATACTTTTATCGAAACTGTTATTAAAAGCGAGTGAAAGTGTGTTTTTTTAACATTATAAGAATGAAATTATTTAATTTCCTCCGAAAATAAATTACATTCCTTGAAAATAACAGCTATGATGCATAGCTCTACGTCAAAATATTAAAAACGCTGCTGCTGCCAAAGAAGCGTACGTAATAATAATGCAATTCTTGTAAAAGCAGGTAAAAATATCTATGCTATCAAAAGATGTTGATGAATATGCTTTATTCATTGCCTATGCGTTTTCGTGCTTCAATTATTTGTTGCCTACAATTATTCAAAACCTCCTAACAAAAACAGGGTCATTTTCTCACATGGTAAAAATGAATCTCCGGAAAAATAAGTCCATTATGGACTACTAAGTATCATATCTGCCTGATTTTTATGTAATATTAGTTAACTGTATTATTAACTGTAACCTACTAACTGTTGTTAACCGTAACCTGGTATAACTGACTTGTTTTTATTTGAGTTTGGGTTCTGAAAAATGAATGCAATGAATGCGAGAAAACGCCTGCTCATTCTATCTTGAACTTCCAATTACATTTTAAAGGTCTTTCGAGTTTTTTCAAAGCTGTTCTCAGCTCAGTTCATAGACGCGCTGGTAGCGCAATATAGTGTTGCTATTGATGTGTCAGACTGCAAATTTATTGGATGATGTGTTTGTTACTGTTTAGTGCTCATTTTATTGACTGCTTTTTTTAAATCCGTCTTACGCACTTTTTGGCCTGATTATTTATTAGCTTCATTATTTTATTTTATTGGCTGATTATTTATCGCCATTATTTATTTAGGGCTAAGTAAAGTTTAAGGTACGGCGCCAAATTTGAATTTTTTTTGGCGATATATCACTTGACCGGTGACTATCCTATGGCAACCCTTAACCTTACTTTTACCGTATTGGGCTAAGTAATTCATTGAATTTCATGGAAATTTTGTCTCATTTTGCGTTAAAATGTATTAATTTCTACCTTTTTTAAGACCATTATCTGTTTTAAAGACTAATTTTTCTTCCTTAATTTTATTAATTAATTTTTTTTAACCACATGGGTGTAATAGCGCCATTTTGGAACAATCCAAGGTGGAGGACAATTGGCAAATTTTGTAGAATTTGGCGATATTTTGGAGCAGTTTGGCTAACGTCCGTACCTTAAACTTTACTTTTACATTTATTTACTTATTGGCTAATTATTTATCACCTTTTTTATTTTATTTATTGGTTGATTGTTTATCGCCTTTTTTTATTTTTTTCTGGTAGAGGGCGCCACACCAACTGAACGAAGGTTGCGTTTTTGTTTATTTACACCCTCCTAGGTCACCAGGGTTGCGATTAACAATCGAACTCACGATCTTATGGTTCGTAGCCAGATAACATGACCACAAGACTAAAAGTGACCGCCCAGTCTTAAGGATTTTATCTGGCTTTTAAAGCTCCCACTACAAGAATATGACCTTGTGAAACACAACACCAAATGCGGGCGGATGGATTCTCAAATTTTCATAATTACATATTGTAATTTGATCTCCATTTTTTGAGAATGAAGAACGAATCCGTGAACAGTCGTTAACACATTGCATGCGGGTCACATACCAGTACGTTTTCTGACGATGGACACTTGAGCAAGGGTCACGTACTATTACGGGTGAGTGTCACAACATGAATACAAAAATAACGGTATAGACAGGAACCCTCTTGTCTACTACATAGGTTCTGGAAAAATGGAGACAAATAAAAACTAGTTTTTACATGAGTCGATGTGGGAAGGTAGATTGAAAAATCCATTTAGATTTAAAATTCCCTTGTTATTTATCCTTGCGAAAAGGAGTGAATTTTACAGTGTACCTCTTCATAGAGATGTTTGGAACGTTGCCACACCGTGAAACATGATTAGTGTTATGATTGCTCTTTTCATTTTTTTTGATAATGTAAAAATGTTTATTTATAATATAATTCGAAAAAACGAAAACTAAATACTACTATTTCTATTTGAATTTTTGTATTTACGATACTATTATAAATTTATTCACTACATAATTTTTTTTTGTTACGAAAATCTTATGGTTGTTATTTATATATTTGTTTATATATTTATATTTCAATATATTTATAATTCAACAATCTTATGGTTGTCATTTATATATTTCAATATAAAATACGAAAAGTTTGTTAAAAAAAATGAACTCATTTTCGATCTATTGAGATTTAGCAGAATAACTCAATGTACTCGCAAAACGCCCGGTACCATTCCGCTGCGCACACAGTGTGTTCTCATGCGAATTCCCTGGTTTTTCAGGCAGCGTGATCCAGGTGCTGGGTGGAGAGAAGTCCAAGCTCCAAAGAGCCCGCATGGGAAAGCGGGAAACCGAAGTGGTGCGCCAGTGTTTCCTCTTTACCAATCATATGCTGCTCTGCACTCGCTCAACCAACGGAAAGTTGCATCTCATTGAGGTTAGCGGCATTCACTTTTTGCTCATTCACTCATTAGCAAAGTAAATATCGACACTTAAATTCACAAATATTTATAAAAGGTAAAAACTATAAAGAATAATCCAAAAAGGGTTGCTACAAAAATAATTTATCCAATCAAATTCTCCCCCACCGTATATATATATATATATATATATATATATATATATATATAATCAGGGTGCGTAGCGTCATGAAAAGTCCTTAAAAAGTGCGCTTAAATTTAATTGTCATTTTTAAGCACCTTAAATGTGCTTGATTTTGAAAGAAAGACCCTTAAAAGTGCTTTTCTCGAGAAGTGCAAAGAAGACATTCCTTTTTGTTTCAGCATTCGATGAATCTATAACATTCATAAGTATTTGTTTGCTGGATATGGCAAAAAAGAAAACCGACGAAAGGGTAGCCTTCGGTTAAAGGAAATCAGAGTTTTAACACATGTTAAAGATAAAGATGAACGAACTTTTTTTCCGATCTTTTTTTCAACATTGGGCGCCGTATTGGAAATATTGGAAGGGTTATTCCCCAAAGAAAGAAATACAAAATAGGCCGAAATTATTGCGAGAAATGGTTCATTTTCTTTGACATGTAGAGTTCTAAATAGTTCTCTACTTACAAAAGGGGACGTAAATTTTTCATCATGACAGTTTTTTAATTTTTGTTGTCCTTTTCTGTTTTTGTCAAATCCAAAAAGGCATCCGTTGTTTTACATCAGAAGATATTGAGCATATATTATAAAAATACAGTAATAAATATGAATTTTTAAAATGCACATTTAAAATTAATTTTCTCAAATTCAATAAAAAAGATGCCTCATAATAAAACAGAAAATAAACTATAGTTAGAAAAAACTCAGGTTTTTATATGCGTACATGTACAAAGGTGCTTAATTTTTTCGGCTATGGTGCTTAAGAATACTTAATTTTTGCAGTAGTTTCTCACTACGCACCCTGTATATGTGTGTGTAATTATTTTTTGACCCAAATCATTTTATATAGAGCAGTAATTTTTATTAGAAATATTCTACTTTATTCTTTTTTATCTTTTTCATTTTTCTATGCCGTCAAAGTCTTGGATTTTGAGGCATTATTTATTTGAAATAGGAATTAAACTCCGAGTAAGACTTAAAAAATCCTTCAAAAAAATTCGTCTTCTGAGCATTTTTTTTCACTTCAAAAGCTCTAAAATGTTTTAATGTCAATTCTTCTGAAGCTCTCGAAAACAGTATTTTAAGAATTAATTTACATATCTATATATTAGAATCGATGAAATTCTTTCCGATATGGAATTCCTTAAATAAAAGCTGAATCTGCCTTCCCTCATTAAAAATAATGAGAGGCAAAATAAATGTCTGCAACAGGTTCTTTGAAATGTTGCAAAAGAACTTTTCCAATACCACATTTTAGATATTTTCATCACTAAGCAAATGCATTTATATTTGCTCTGTTCGTTTCTGACCTTAAAAATTCGATTATGCAATCTAAATTGCCGTTTGAAACATTTTATGAACGTTTAAAAGTTATTTCTGTTTATATTCCTTTGAATCATTCGAATAAATAAAGAATATTTTTGATTTAAATATTTTATACATTTTTCAAATAGTGAACCTGTTCACTATTTGACTATTTGTATTCACATATGTTACTTTTTTTAAATTTAAATTTTTTCGTCACAGTTACAATTAACGATTTTCAAATGTGTTTTAATTTTTAAAGAGATAATTTTTAAAAAATGTAATGTAATTTTTAAAAAATGTATTAAATATAAAACTAATTAAATATTAATATTAAACATAAAAATAATTAAATGTAAAAATGTATTAAATATGAAAATGTATATAATTTTAAAAATGTAAATGTAAAATAAAGCAAACAAATGTAATCATGTAAATGTGATGCACGGGAAAGTATTCATAAACTAAACTTCTACCAGTAACTTTAAAGAGGTATAAAAATATCTTTATAATATAATTAAATGATTTCTTAATATGATGCGACGCATAATTGCTTTCAATTTTGTTTTCTGCATTCATGTATGTGATTTTAATTGTATTTTATTCTTGGATCACGTTCAACTGTTTTAACTATAAATTTTCAGTGCTCTTAGCTTTTATATGTTACGACCCTATATTTTACTCACTACTTGCACTTAAAATGTCCATCTGAAAAAATCAACTTTATATGATTATATCCCGGTTTAGCTACAGCTCCAACTACATATTTCACCAATTTTACTAGAATTTTTAAAATTATATACTCATATTGAGAAAATAATTTTTCTATTTAACTATCTTTACGAAACTTACTTTTTAAGGTATCCCTCTACGTTTAAAACACTGGTTAACAGACACATTGGCGAATTTTTTAAAATTGTTATTTCTTGTAGTTCAGACTTTCCTCTTTGCAAAACACTTTATATTTTCTAGGAAAAGGATGGCTTGGCCTATCATCCAGGGCTACATATTTTTACAACTAAAATTTGTCTTTTAACTTCCATTTTTTCAAAACTTTAATTTTCAAAAGAATTCTTTACCGATAACGTGATATCTCAAAAACTAATAGAGGTATTTGCATAAAAATATCCGCATGTGTTATAAGTAATATGGGCAATGAAAGGAACCAAAAATTTACTGTTGGTGAAATACTTTTTTCATTTATAGGTGTTTTCAGGGAAAGTAATTTGGAAATTTGTGGGAAAAGATGCATCTATACGTATATTTTTACTCGTAACTTGTTCGCACCTCAAAATGTTTTGGTTCATTCCACTCATTATTACATTCTGTAACATATATACAAAGAAAAATGGGACTGCTGCATTACATTTTTGTGTAGAATGTTCACCGTTTTGGTTAAATTTCATCGAAATTTACTACCATTTTTCCCATTTCTCAAAATATATTAAGTTCTCAAATAATTTTGTTGTATATATGTTATTCTGTATTATGACTGGAAATACATAATTTTATTGGAAAACCGTAATTTTAAAAA
This sequence comes from Argiope trifasciata, assembly GCA_026543055.1. NCBI lineage: Eukaryota > Metazoa > Arthropoda > Arachnida > Araneae > Araneidae > Argiope > Argiope trifasciata. Next base: position 32,195 of record JAPMOQ010019763.1, on the reverse strand, counting down.
GTTTGTAAGAAATCCTATTTTTTTAATTTTTTAGTCGAATACCTTAATCTTAAGATATAATAATCTCACTTTCTATTGTAAATTGATTAGAAATGTACTTCAAAATCTTCTGCAGGAATCGTACTCCACAAGTATTAAAAAGGATACAAGTTTTCCATATTTGACGAGAAAAAATAATTGATCACAACTATTCAACTGAAATTTCTCTTGGAGATTTTGTCTATTACATTAAGGTATCCAACTGCGTTCGAAGTAAAAAATTTGAAAAATAGTATTTTTTTAGAAACTCTTTATTGTTTTTAAATGTATTGTTAATAATACACACTATAAATGTAAAAAAAAAAAGTTATTTGAAAATATAATATATTTTGATAAATGGGAAAATTTGTAGTGAATTTGAATGACATTCAATCAAAATGGTTAACACTCTACACAAAATATGTATTGCAGCCATCCTACTTTTCTTTGAACGCAAGTTATAGAATATAAAGATGAATGAAATGAACCAACATTTAAGAAACATTTTGAGATGCAAAAAAGTGATGGGTAGAAATATGCGTATATATACATTTTTTCCATAAATTTTCAAATTAATTTTGCTAAAAACATCTACGAGTAAAAAGGTATTTCACCAACCATAAAACTTTTAGTTCCTTTCATTGCCCACATTATTCAAAACACACGCTGAAACTTTTATGTAATTACCTCTAATAGTATTTGAGAATATCATGTTAACGGTAGGAAAATTAAATTTTTGTGAAAATCGAAGCTAAATTTCCGCTGAAAAATGCATGATTGGTCAGGCCTTCCTTTTTCCCGGAAAATAAGAATGCGCGTATTTTGGTTGAACAGATTTAAAGGAGAACGAAAGAATGCGAAACAATTCCAAAAGCCACGAAAAGATGTCACCTAACCGAAGTATTGTGAAAAGTAATTTGAATTCCTAATGCATCACTTATATCGCAATACATACTAAAATTTGTAGCATAAGACGTGTAGCAAGTATATTAAGCGATACGAATGACAATATTCCATTCACTTGCAGTCATGAGGCTTAATTATCAAAGATTTCACTAGGTATTGACCCTGTCATAAAAAAACAACAAACATAGAACGTTTTATTACTCAAAGGTGTACGTACACATGCGTAACTTCGAAACGTGCTTAAAATATCGAATAATTATTTATTATTTCAAAATATTCTCAGATCTTTTGGCTTTGAAACGATACCAAGTTGTCAATATACGATACGATACAATGTTGTCAATATTCCGAATATTTCTTGAGTTACAAAGACTTTTCTCGAGATACTTTCACTTCAAACTCCAATTTCGATTTTTTTTAAACTCATTTTACGAATAGTGATATTTTCCCACCCTATTGCTTCGTTCAAACAATCATAACTGAGCAAAAAATTAAATCAAATACAATGATTTATTTATATACATATAATCTGTATGAGACAGTGGATGTTTAGACCCTCCATCAAAGTTATATTTATGGAAATAAGAGAAACTTTATAGAAATAGCTTTATTACAGAAGAGCTTCTTCATAGAAATAGCTTTTTAAAAGTTAAAATGACAGAAAAAAATCTCACTCTTTCTATTCGTCATTGACGAACAAAAAGCATTAGTAATATTACAAACTATAGTAAGTAAAGTTTCAGTATAATTACAAACTATATATTTTGTTTGAAAAAAACTCTGTATTTTGATAACTTGATTGAGGCAGACAACATGAAGACAACAAAAATTGTTCAAATTAGAGCTTAAGAGTACGCTGATTAGCTCATTCAGTATTAATTGATTAATTAAAAATTGGTATAATAGGGTTTTTTCTCACAAATGAGCTTAAACTTATATTAATGAACTACTGGGAAAGAACTGGATTTTAAAATTAAAATTTTTAAAAATCTTCTAGTTTGTGTATACACCTTAAAATATAAATTTATAAAAATCCATACCTTTTTGGTTGCTATCTGCAGAGCCAATAAAGTATACGTTTCTTTTTTTCAATGAAGAGAGGGCAATTGAATGGCATTCATTTCAAAGCGTTCAAATTGGAATTTAAGAGTATGCTAATTAGCTCATTCAATGTTAATTGATTAGTTAAAAATGAGTTGATTAGCTAAAATTAATATTAATTGATAAATGATTCATTAAAAATTAGCATAATATGGTTTTCTTCTCACTGAAATGAGTTTAAACATATATTAATGACCTACTGGATTTTTAAAATTAAACTTTTTAAAATCTTCTTGTGTGTACATACACCTTACAGTATAAATTTATAAAAATCCATACCTTTTCGGTTTGTTATCTGCAGAGCCAATAAAGTATACGTTTCTTTTTTCAATGAAGAGAGGGCAATTGAATAGCATTCATTTCAAAGCGACTTCACGGCGAAATGTAGCGTGAGTTTAGTTGTTTCGTGGTTGATCACATTTATGTTTCTAGTGCAAATGTAACTAAAATTTCGGACCATCGACATCTATTTTCGGCATGGCTAAGTCGACCTCGACATTCTTCAGAAAAAAAATTAATTTTTTATTAATTCCAGGCAAAAAAATAGAATTCTAAGTTGAATCGAATCGAATTTCTAATATTTTTTATTACATGCACAGACCATTGCAGTTTTCCAAGAATATTTTCAAAATGAAAATTGTGATGGAATATAGATTATTATGATCTGTGCAGGAAGCAACAGAACTCATGCTTTCAAGAACATTTCTTTAATCACCACATTCACACACTAAGCAAACACAAATACAAGACATTCACGCTTGCAGCTTAACAGTACAGTATCACATCTCATTCTGATGACACTCGCTCAGCATCATGGGATGGCATATGGGATTGCCAAATCAGGTATCGCCATCTAGTCTGCAAAAGAGAAGATAAGAGTCATGTAACTGCTTCACAATATGTTTTTGATTTCCGGAATAGAAAATTAAATATTATAAAATAGGGAGAAAAGAAACATTGTCTCACCTAAGACCTCCTAAATCTCTGAAGTCCATTTTTTTAGCTAATTGTGTTTCCTAAATTCAAAAATTAAGAGTTTAAATTTTGCATTTGATGCCTAATGTGTGCTTATGTTTTTTAATGATAATTTTAAAGCATTAATAAGATTCGATAGCATCTGGTAAGTATAATTGTTTTCAGTGTTTGACGTGTCCTAAGGGATGTTGTCAGTGTTGTGTCGTAAAAGCGCTTGTTTTATTTTATTTTAAGAAAAGATGTCTGTGTTGATCAAATTAAAATATATTCTTTAAACAAAAGTCCTGTGTACGAGTTGTTTTTTGCTTTCTACGTAAAATAAGAATGCGATACACCTGCAAAGTGTCAGGGCTAAAAGCAGGCGAAAGTACGAAGCATTGGTAAAGAGTCACAAATGAGTAAGGCTACACAGTTCGATAAGATTTTCGTAGTTATTTTTGCATCTGACCATTCTACTTTGTAGTTTTACACACTGTCGGCAGTTCACACTAATGCACTGTCGACAGTTCATACCTAGAGTGAAACGGGACGTGAAAATAACTAGACTAAACTAATCCTTTAGGTAAGATGGATTGTTGGATAACATGGTAAGGTAGATGGGTCAAGTAAGATGGGGTCATTTATAAATTTGTTACTAAACTGAACGTTAAAAAGATAGATATTCTTAAAATATCGGGATTTTCGCTCGTTTTTCATTGAGAGAATATTAGGGGGGCTTCACCCCTACTCGCCGACCCCCAGGAACTGCTAATGCAATCCCTCTCAGATTGCTTCGATCGCTCGCCATCTACTAAACCACTTGAGTCCGGCAACAGATCTGTTCAAATAGTTTATTCACAAAATGAGATAAAACAAAGAAAGGCATAAAAAAATGTGAAGCAAAAAGTACACTCGAAAATTGAAAAATTCTTTGCAAACACAAATAACTTCTCATTTAGGAACTATAAACATCCATCAAAGAAACAAATTCGGAAGAAAATGTGCTTTGCTCACAATTTTTCAAATTTGGGAACTCTACCACAGAAGCAGAATTTAAAAAATTAGATATTTGCAAAAAAAATATTGTTTGAAAGCAGTTCTATTCAAATTCAGTTCATCCCCTGTCAGTATCTTTATTTAGTCGACACCATCAAATCCTGTCAATATTGCTACGTTCAGTGGTGGCGGAGTGGTCGGCTGTATACAAGATGTATCTTTATTTAAATCATTATTTTCGAGTACTTTTGGCTCGGACACTTTGTAGTTTTAAAGCATTGTATGAGTTATTTTTTGTGAGTGTTTTTTTTCCATGATTTGTAACATTATGTGGTGTATTGAAAATATTTACATTGATTTTAAGTTTATAGTTTTTATTGTCTGCTGTGAATATTTCATTTGAATGAATTTGCTTATGTCTGAAAAGTGTTTCAAAAACATTATTTCAAAAATTACTTTTTGGCTTTTTGTGTATTTTATTCGAATGATTTTTAAAATTTATTTATTGATATAATTTATTTATAATGTCTTGTAATTTTATTGTCTGTTGTCGTTTTATTTTCTGCATAATAATGATTCTTCTAAGTCTTGCTTGGTAATTGTTCTAGAGTTAAATGTTGCATGTTGCATGCATTTCAAGTTTCTTAAAGTTTGAATTTGTGGAGTTTTGAATTTTGCAGGTTTTTTACATTTAGCCTTTATGAACTTTACAAAAATAAAATTCTTTCGAAACAACTATTTCACGTGTTGCCAAACAACGTAATAAAGTTTTTTGAAATATGCGATTCTCCGGAAGAAAAAAAATTAGATGATAAAACATAAACTTATTTCAAATAGTTAGCAAATAAACATCAAATTGTTAGTTAGTCATGACTACTTAGTAGATAGAATTTTTTTCCTTCTTAACCCTTACCTCTAGTAGTTAATACCTTCCTGCTTATAGTCATTTTGGTGCTCGAATTTATTACATTCAGCACTACTAAGACTTCTGGAAATAATTGTAAAAACTGCTAGAAACATTCTGATTCTGAAACGTCATTAACTGAAAAAAGATAGAGCAAGGGTTTTTAAGAGATGCTTAAAAAACAGAAAGCCTCGGAATATTCCCCTGTTAGAATAATCCAATGAAAATTTTTAAAAATTCCCTTTGAATAAACTAATTTTCTGATTTTTGAGAAATGTTTAAAAAACAGAATGCCTCAGAATATTCTCCAGTTAGTATAATAGAATGATTTTTTTAAAAAAAATTACACTTTGAGTAAACTATTTTTCTGATTTTTTAAGAATATTTAAAAAACAGAAAGCCTCGGTATATTCTCCAGTTAGTATAATCCAATAAACATTTTTAAAAAAATCCACTTCGAGTAAACTAATTTATTGTTTTTTAAGAGATGCTTAAAAAAACAGAATACTTCAGAATATTCTCCAATTAGTGTAATCCAATGAAAAAAAATTTTAAATGGCACTTTGAGTAAACTAATTTACTGACTTAAAATCTTGATGATATTATTTTTCGTTTTATTAAGTCACGGAAATGAAATAGTAGCGATATTCCAACTACAACTTAAAAGGTGAACGTATACATTTACAGGCGTTTCCACAATTAAGTTAATACGTTAAAAATTTTTAAAAATCTTCAGCCAGAGTAGGAATCAAGAAACTCGCCCGTACGTGGCGCCATCTGTCGCTGCGATCCTTAACCGAAAGTTTCGAGCACTAAAATCTCGAGCGGACGCATGAACAACACACGTCAAATGCTCCTCGCACTCACCTTCCCGCTTGAACCCGTAAACTGTTCCTAAACTGTTGTAAGTTTTTCTAAGAGCACTGAAGGACGTGACTGTTTTCTTTTTCCATTGTTCCTGACCTTAAGCATAGGTCAAAAAGTGATCAGATAAGGTCTCTTTCGGACCAGGGTATCGGCAAAATTCCTCTCTCGGATGCAACACTGATTGAAGATGTCACAGAACCCTTCCAATTCACTGTTGATGACTGTGGTGAGTGTGCTGTCTCATTTTTACTTCGCCGTTTCCCTCATTTTACTTCACAATTCCCCTCCTTTTACTTCACAATTCCTCTCCTTTTACTTCACAATTTTCCTCATTTTACTTCACAATTCCTCTCCTTTTACTTCACAATTTCCCTCATTTTACTTCACAATTCCTCTCCTTTTACTTCACAATTCCCCACATTTTACTTCACAATTTCCTTCATTTTACTTCCCAATTTCCCTCATTTTACTCCCCAATTTCCCTCGCTTTACTTCGCACAGGAATCATCTTCATTTTGATAAGAAAGCAAATTACATTGGATTAATTATAATAATTGTATATTGTAGTTAATCTAATTGTTTATAATGAATAATTATTTGTAGAGGGGAAAAGAACTAAAACAAAGAACAAACTAGATTGTTTTTGATATTTTTTCAAAATTGGTAACTATTATAATATTTGAATATTCTTTTTAGAAATTGCAGAGGAAACGTAATTTAATGAACTAAGGTGAAAAAGGTAAAGAAAGGGCGTATCTAAATGCAAATACAAATAGATTTTTTTTGTATTCAAGGCTTGTACCCCATACGCGAAATAAGTTTTTAAGTGGAAATTAAACTTTTATGTAAGTTGCTTTAGTGCTTGTTTGTGCTTCGGGAATCCTGTGGCTGAGAAACAATTTTATTGATTCAATATTGAGGGGAAACTATAGCAGCCTGTCGATAGTGCTACGTTCAGTAGTGGCCGGGTGGCCGACTGCATACAAAAAGGGGAAAATGTAACAAATTGCTTGTTAATAACACTTGCGATTAATTTTATAGACATTCTTAAGAGGGGGGAGTGAAGATTTCTCAACATTTTACAGAAACTGTTCTACTTTGTTCAAATCTATCGAAATGTGCAACAGCAAAAGGATCTGATAGAATTTACACCTTCAGTTTATAACATTTCTATTTATTATGAAACAAAATGAATAGCTAAAAAAGTAAAAATGAAATTTGCGTTCACACATTTCAAATTATTGTATGAAAACATTATTTTTACATCATTTGTCTTAAACTCATTTACCAATTTAAACCAATCACTCTCTCTTTATATATATATAAAATTCAAAATGCTATTTCCGAATGATAAACTATTTACCAATAAATTCTGGAATATATTAATTTACATAGAATTTTTATAAAAACACTATTTTCGTAAACATAAATTGCTATTTTCTGAGATCATAAAACAGTTTCATAATGGATTGAACTTAGAACAGGAGTCAAATCTGTCAGTGTTTCCCACTTAAGAATGAATGAATAGAGATTCCCCTACAGGAGAAAATAGAAATCACTTTAATCAAAACTGTTATTAACCATTTCGTATCCAATGTCTTGTCTGAGACGCGCATCGAATGATTGAATTTTTAATTTTTAATCTACAATTCAATGAAAAGTATTAAATAATTTAACATGAGAAAGTCACTTGAAATGTATTGTTATCAAATGAATTAAAGCAATAGTAAATATTCAAATTAGGAAGATTAAGATTTAATTAGGAAGAAAATTCATATGTCAAGTGGTTAAACACGAGTGAAGTTTTTTGAACATATTATAAAAATAAAATTGTTTAATGTCCTCCGAAAGAAAAGTTGTATTATATGAAAATATCAGCCTTGATCTGATAGTTTTACATCAGCCTATTGAAAACGCATCTGCTGTCAAAGAAACGTGCGTAATAATAAAGCAATACCGGTAAAACCAGATCAACCTTTTAAAAATGTATCTGCTTCCAAAGAAGCATGGGTAATAAGCATCATGAAACCCTGGTGAAAGCAGTTAAAAAATATATGCGATTAAAAGATGTTGAAGAATATTACCATTTGCCTATGCGATTTTGTTCATTGCCTATGCGATTTCGAGCTTCAGTTATTTGTTGCCTTTCCTTATTCAAAACCTTACGAAAATCAGTATCATGCTCCCACATGATAATAAAACTTTAAAAATAATAAAAAACGGCATCTCTTTTAAGATTCTCACACGTAATTTTTTGTTTAAACGTGTAAACAAATTAATTTCTTGTTTATTTTTTTGTTAAAATTTTTTGTTTAAATGTGTAAACAAACAAATCTTTTGTTAATTTTTCTGTTTAAACGTGTAAGCAAATTAATTTTTTGTTTAAACGTGTAAATGAATTTTTTTGTTAATTTTTTGTTTAAACGTGTATTACGTGTAAAATCAGTTATGAAGACAGAGAATCTTGTCACCACGTGTGATTTACGAATTTCATTCCAGAATAGCCCTAGCACCTTAAAAGGGGATGTTGATATGAACGAAAAACACTTTATTAGCTGACATTTGGAACGAAGTGCACTTTTCAGTTGTTTTCTTAACCATACATTATAAAGATTTTTTTTAATAATTAATTTTAAAAAAAACATTTTTGAAATCGAAACAGCTGATAATTGATTGTATCTGTTAGCTACAGTTTCATTGGCAGCCATAAAAACTTCCAAAATGATAGAATTTTTCATTGAATTTTTTTTTCTATCATTTGCTGGTCAGTATATACTAATATATTTATTCTGCACTTTTGAAATAGTTATGAATAGATCATCCTAATTTGCAAATCATAATTAATGCTGTGTAAAAGTTAAAAAGCAAGTTTTTATTTTTGGCACTAAACTTATGACACTAAAAAAAAGCGTTGTTGCATTTGCAACTTTTTTTAAATGCCAAAATGAGATTTAAAAAATTAAAATTTCTGCATAATTTATAATTAGTTGATTAAATCTATATATTAACTTTTTTTTTGTATAATTCTAATATAAAATATTGTAAGACTAGCTCTCTTCGGTTTTACATCAAAAAGCAATATCATTAATTAATTTTTTTTTTTGCTATTTATTTGCTTTAGGAATTATTTTAAGTTCTTGGCTATCAAAATTTTGTAATAATACTAATAGCACCAAAATTTTTGTATTTTGAATTTTTTGCAGTCGAAAATTCCTTTCTTGTTTACTTTTTCAAATATTTTAAAGTTGAGGGATAAAAAAAAAGTTCTAAAATCCTTGCATACTGTCTGTCAGATCTAAGAATTTATATAATTAATTGGGTTTTTTGCGTCTGCGGTTATAGCAAATAATAAATGCTTTATTGCAATGTTAGTGAAATAAATATAATGCCTCAAATTTTATTAGAAGTGTCTGAATTTCTGAATTACGTTAAACTGTATTACTAACCTTAATTTAGCTTTGCGGTATAAAAGTTAAACGTTCGGAAAATCAAATCATTGTTTGTTTGTTTTTTCAAAAATTAAAATACACTAAAGTTTTGGTTTTATTTTTTGAAAAAATTGCATCAACATTTGCTATGAAAAGTAAATAAAATTATTAAGCTATCGTAATCACCTTCCAAACATTTACTTTTTTTCTATAAATCGCTTAAGCATAAATGACATTAAATGAATCCAAATTAACAACTTTTAATTATCAATTTATATTCAGTTCTAAAACTTAGTATGTGCAAAATATTATTATATTTGTAAGTTTTTAAAATTATTATTTATGTCATAAATTACGTTTCCTCTGGTGTCGATAGAAGAATTTGTAATGTAAGAAAAAAGACCAAGCCTATTAAAATATCCCGTCATTTTATGCAAAATGAACACTATAAAAAATTATTCAATACTCCTTCGGTTATCTCAAGTTAAATCCATTAAAATAAATGTGAAGCCCTTTTGGAATTTAAAACTGATGCACTCTAATAAAATATTGAAAAAATTGGTACAACATTAGATGCAATCGGCCGAAGATCACCTCAACAATTAAAACCAGTCTGAGAACCTGTATCTAAAAACCGGCCTGTACGCATACTCACATTGAGGAATTAATTTTTCTTTCTAACTGTATCGATGATTGACTGTATGAGTGTAATCCTTCGTTTTCTAAAATTAAATCCATTAAAATTAAACGCGACAAAATTTCGAAATTTAAAATTGGTATACTCTAATAAACTATTCGAAAAATTGGTATTACAATAGATGGAAATGGTTTAAAATTACCTGATCTAAAATCATATTCACATTGAGAAATGAATATTTTTTTCTTTCTTACTGAATCGATGAATGAATGTATGTGTGATTGCAATCCATCGTTCCCTTAAGTTAAATCCATTTAAATTAAAAATAAAGACATTTTGGAATTTAAAATCGATACATTGTAGTAAAATACTGGAAGCACTTATATTACAATCGATGGAAACGGTCGAAGATCACCTGATCCGGTCTGTACGCAGATTCACATTGAGGAATGAATATTTTTTTCTTTCTTACTGCATCGATGAATGAGCGAACGTTTGATTGCAATCATTGCAATGAATGAAGCGAGCCCGTCTCCGAGCGGTGCTGGGTCCATGTGCTTCCGAACCCTCCGAAAAGCACTCTTTTTCTCCGCCAGGTTCGATCAGTTCTGCTTCCAGTCAGTCGAGCGGTTTCAGCGAAGCGAGTGGAGCGACCCCTAGCGGCAGCAGCGGCCAAAAAGACTATGGCGGCCTCGACTTTAAGATCGTGGTGGATTTCAAAAACGGCAGCCAAGCGACCATCCACCTGGTTGCGCCCAGCATGCAGGAAAAGGCAGCGTGGACCAGCGACATCAGCCAGGTAAGGTCCGAACATTGACCACGACATGGCCTCCTCCCCTTCCGCGCATGTTGATACCTTGTAAATGCCGACTCTGCTGCTGGTGAGGGGGGGTCGCGGAATAGGGCGGAGAAATGCCTCATCCACAGTGGATACCCTGTAAATAGTTTTTCTCCGCCGAAATATACATGCTGCAGGAAAAACAACACTGTCATTCTGGAAGGCCGGTTTTTCGTTGCACTCAGGTAGTTGTGATTTTGCATGCTTTTTTTCTTAGTGGCAGAGACGGTTTTGCATGTGATAATTCAAATTTTATTTATTTATTTATTTTTGAATGGCAATGAGAGGAACAGTGCGGGACTTGTAGGAGGGGTCCTTCCTTTCCAAACAAAAAAAATTTCATTTCTGCATATGCGAGGGAAATTGTAGTAAAAATATAAATGTTATCATATAAAAATCTGTCAATAGAAAACAGTCACCATACCTTTAATGAGAAGCTGTTGAAATGCTGTGTTTCAGAAACAAATGATAAAATGAAAATTATGTGTAAATAGTTAATTAATAGAAGATCGAATCCATCAAAGTATATTTCGTCGTTCGTATAAAATTCTATAGAAAAAGATCTGATGCTGAAATGCAGAAAATAAATGATTTATTATTTACATCAGGCAATATATTTAAAGTGGTCATTCTCTGTTTAAAATATTTTAATTTTCAGTTATCAAGAGTATATTTTTGTTGTAATAATTACTATCATGATATTAGAATGATCAAATTTTTAATGCAAGTATGCGAAATCTATTGCCGATATTTTATTGAATATTCATAAATTTTATTTGCCAAAATTTACTTCTAATGAATGGGAAGTTATTTTAGGTATGACTGTTTACTTGCACTTTTCTGTATCATTCCTATTCATTTTTACACATCCAACTGTATTTTGAAAATTATATTAGAATGAAAACTATTTGTTTTGAACCACTACACATGTTACAAAATGTATAATTTCACTTGCTATTTTGGCGCATGACATCTTTCAATAATTTGCAAGGAACTTCTACGTTCCTATTCTCTACGATATAAAGTTGAAGATTGTTCATTTTGTGAATCATTTTTCAAACATTGCTTCATCAAAGTTCCGCGACTCGTATATATTTGATACCAGCCAAGCAGGTAATTAAAAATAAATGCTATTTGAATTTAAATGCACATTTTAAAACAAGTTCAATGATGATCATGCAATTTGAAACTCTTTCTTTTGCATATCAAGTAAAATATTTCCTATTTTCAAGAAGATCTTGCATGAAAGATACGTTTTATTAAGTAGGATTAATTGAAAGTTATTTTCGATGTATAAATCTTAGAATGATAGTCTCTTCATTTTGTTTTGGAACTTGATGCATTGAAAATTTATTTAACATAAAGGGGTTTTTTGTTTGTTTTGTTTTCATTCTCTTAACTCATGCATATTTGAAATACGATTTTTTTTTAGTATTTTTTCCACAACTTTCAAGAATATTTATATAAATGGATCAGCATTTTCCAATGAAATTAAATTGGATGAAAAATTATCGGTTCATAAATCTCTTGTTTTTTGGGTTTTTTGTAGTGATCGATACAAAAGTGTTTTACTATAAAATCAAGTACAAAGTGTCATTTTGAACGTTTAGCATAATAAAGCTCTGAATAAATTTTTGCAGCATACAAAAAGCCTAATTGAGCAAAAGATGAACTTTGTTTAATTGGGATCAAATATATTGATAATTATTACATCTCACAATGTTGTTTTATCATTTCTACATTTGCTAGAAACGGTAGAATCTTCTAAATGTTGAAAAGTATCCACCATTACAACGAAATACGATAATATAATCCTTCTTTAATAAGATAATTCTGTAATATAATATAATCCTTCTTTAATAAGATAATTCTGTAATATGATAATATAATTCTTTAATAAGATAACATAATTCTTTAATAAGATAATATAATCCTTCTTTAATAAAATAATATAATCCTTCTTTAATAAAATAATATAATCCTTCTTTAATAAGATAATATAATCCTTCCGTAATAGGATAATATAATTCTTAAATAAAATAATATAATCTATCTTCAAAAAGATAACATAATTTTTCTTAAATAAAATAATATAATCCTTCTTTAATAACATAGTATAATCCTTCTTTAATAACATAGTATAATCCTTCTTTAATAAGGTAATATAATCCCATGTTAGATAAAGTAATCCTTCTTCAGAGTTGGGAAATAATCATAAATCATGTATTTTAAGCACAAAATATGATTTTTATTTTATAAAAGGAAATGCCATTTGATTATTAAAGCAGATGACACCTGCTTGATTCAGAGCAGGTGACTCCTCTGCACTTTTCGGCAAGTGCAAAGTAACATGATCGGAGGGTGCACATTTTCCGAATGTGTGCCCCTGATGCAAAATAATATTTCCTTTCAAGTGCTGATCCATGGAGAGTAACCCCTGACTTGTTCCTTTGCAGTGCATAGACAATGTTCACTTCAACGACCTCTTCCACGGAACAATGAGTGACTCATCATCTGTGACCATGCCTCACTCCATTAGGTGAGTCCCGCTCTCTCACTACTCACTGTCCCCTTCTGAAAACACTTTATGTACTACCTTTAAGGTATCCGACTACTTTAAGAACATTGGCCATCGACCATAAATTGGCAAATATTTTTAGTGTTATTTCTTGTAGTTCAGACTTCCCTCTATCCAAAACAGTTTATCATTTCTAGGAAAAGGAAGGCCTCACCTAGCATCCAGTTTTATATACATTTCAGCTAAAATGTGTCCTTCAACTTTCTCAAAATTTTCATTTTCATTAGAATTCTCCACCGTTCACATGATATCTTAAAAACTAATAGAGGTATTGACATCAAAAGTCCAGTGTCTGTTTCAAATAATATAGTCTATGAAATGAACCAAAAGTTTTATTAGGGGGGTAACACTTTTTCATTTGTAGGTGTTATTTAAAAAACTCAAGTTGTAAATTTATGTAAAAAATGCATATATACGTATGTTTTTACCCATCACTTCATTGCATCTCAAAATGTTTCTTAGATTTCGGTTCATTTCCTTCATCATTACATTCTGTAACTTGTGTCTAAAGAAAAATAAGATGGCTGCATGACCATTTTGTGTAGAGTGGTATCCGTTTTGGTTCAATTTCATTCAAATTTACTAACAATTTTCCTATTTCTCAAAATATATGATATTTTCAAATCATTTTCTTGTATGTACAGTATTTTGTATAATAATTGACAACACATCTAAAAACCATAGTTTTAAATTGTTTTTAAAAAATCCAATCTTTCAAAAGATATCCTTCGAACGTAATCGGATACCCTAATAATATTTTTTAAGGCGCATTCTGTGTAATAATAGTGAAATAACTCCTGTTTCTGTGAGACAGCAGATCTCCAAGAATTCAATTACATCATCTTTATCGCATCGTTTTAACATTGGTAAAAGTACACAGATCAATTTCGGGACAGGGTCTGTAAAATGATTTAAAAATGAATTCACACCAATCCTCTCCAGCTGCAATGCTTTTGTTATAACGATTACCATTTCTTTGTGTGCTTCTTGCAGAACTTTTTTTTTGTTTGAATTCTAAAATTATTGTACAGTAATGAAATTTTAGGAATACATTTGTCTAGGTAACATATTTAATTGATTAAAGCTTCAAGATCACAGGTAGAGCCATTAGCGAGAAGAGCCATTTCAAATGTGAAATGTTGGTACATTAGTAACCGGTGTAACCGCCAGAATTTTGAATGCAAGCATGCAAACGTGCATGCATTGTGTCGTACAGGTGTCGGATATCAGTTTGTGGGACGGAGTTCCATGCCTGTTGCACTTGGGCGGTCAATGCATGGACTGTTAATGCTGGTTGTGGATGACGCTGGAGTTGTCGTCCAATGATGTCCCATACGTGTTCGATTGGAGAAAGAACTGGTGATCTAGCAGGCCAAGGCAACATGTCGACACTCTGTAGAGCATGTTGGGTTACAACAGCGGTATGAGGGAAAGCGTTATCCTGTTGGAAAACACCCCCTCGAATGCTGTTCAGGAATGGCAGCACAACAGGTTGTATCACTAGACTGACGTACAAATTTGCAGTCAGGGGGTGTGGGATAACCACGAGAGTGCTCCTGCTGTCATACGAAATTGCTCCCCAAACCATAACTCCAGGAGTAGGCCCTGTGTGGCTAGGCTGTAGACAGGTCACTAGCAGGCTTTCACCTGGCCTCCTTCTAACCAACAAACGGCTATCATTGCGACCAAGGCAGAACCGGCTTTCATCAGAAAACACAACAGATCTCCACTCCGTCCTCCAATGAGCTCTAGCTTGACACCACTCACGTCGCAAACGGCAGTGGCTTGGAGTCAGTGGAATGCACTGTACAGGACGTCTGGCTCGGAGCTGTCCTTGGAGTAACCGATTTGTAACAGTTCGTTGTGTCACTGTGGTGCCAACTGCAGCTCGAATTTCAGCTGCAGACGCAGTACGATTAACCACAGCCATACGCCGAATACGACGGTCTTCTCTCTCAGTAGTACCACGTGGCCGCCCGGAACCTGGTCTTCTTGAGGCCGTACCTTCCCTTGACCATTGCCGCCGATACTCATGCACAGTGGATACATTCCTGCCAAGTCTTTCTGCAATATCGCGGAAAGAAAACCCACCTTCTCGTAACCCTACAACACGACCACGTTCATACTCAGTGAGCTGTTGATAATGGCTTCTTCGTCTTCTTAGAGGCATTCTTGACTAACATTAGCCCACTAAGTCAAATCTCAACTGTAAATAACGATCACGAACCTTAAAGCGCTTATTTAAAGCAAACCTCATTTGCATGTTCATAGTGTCGCTACTAGCGCCACAGTTACGCGCGTAGCTCAAAATTTGAATTGACGTCATCAATCGGATGTATAAACATGCCTACTAAAGTTCGTTTATTTAGCACAGCTCCTTCCTAGTGGTGAGATTTTTTTTCCATCAGTGTAGATAATATGAAGGCGGTTATAATTTAAATGAAGTGTTTGAAGAACTGTAAAAGAAAGCTAATTTGTATATGCTGTACTTACAACATGAGAAATAAAAAAAAATATTTTATTTGCAATAGATGGCGCTATAGATTACTAAAACCTTGTTTTTGCTCTGTACAATGTCAAAAGGAGTTCGACTTCAGTTTTAAAATCATTATGATGATTAGAATCATGTATCTTTGAGCCGACCATGACCACGACTTTGTCCAAAGTAGAAAGTGTTCTGTTAGTAAAACGTTGTTACCAAAAGAATAGCAATGAAAGAGCTGCTTTGGACGATTATCGCCGTCTTATAGATTTGAGGAAAGAAACGATATCTGAGAATTGGCTTAAAGAAAATGATTTAAAAATTTAATTTGAGGATCTATTATTGAAGAAATATTTAATAATGATACATTTCCTATTTTAACAAAAAATGTTATAATTACAATGTATAAAATATTGTAATTAAAAAACTTCACCTATGGCAAAAGGTTGAACTAATATATTTTTGTTGTGTAATTCATTTTCTCATGTTGAAAATTATATAATAATGAGATTCACGTAAAATGATGCCTAACATTGTGCTTGTATGTAGATATGCAAAATGGTTTCTTTCATTTTATTATTCGTTTATAATATTTCATTTTAATATCTGTCTATATTCGAATATCATTAAAAATTACCTTTATATTTGAGGTTGCAACATGACTGAATTTCAAGCTTTCTGTGAAAATTTGAAAGCGAAACCTATTTTATTTTAACTTTGCATACTTTTTCCAATTATTTTTAAATGTATCCATAAGTTCAAGTAATATAAACGATATTTTCTACTAAAGCTTACTATTGAAAGAGTGCATTTAAATTGTAAAAAATGAAAACTGTGTTAGTTTCTTACAAATGCAAAAGCAGACACATTATAAGCTGACACATTATTGTGTGTGTGTGTGTGTGTGTGTGTGTGTGTGTGTGTGTGTGTGTGTCCGTCCGTCCGTCCCCAAATCTGATTATTTTACTTAGAACTACCGACTGTAGCAAAAATATCTGCTTTGAGTGTAGATAACGGGAACTTCAGAATTTTTTTGAAATTTCAGTTCATTATAAGTTTTAAAAGATTTTGGCATTCCTAAGCGATAATTTCTGCAATTTTTACTCAATTGAAAGGTAAAAAATGTTAATTTTTAATTTAAAAAACCCAATGCAGTTCATTTGTCAAGTGATTTTTTTTTCCGAACTTATAATTAATTATTATAAATGTATTTTCGCATACCTTTGAACATAAAAGTTCATTGTTTTGATAAAGTTTAATACATTTTTATTATTTCATCAAATATTTTAATGCTATATCTACTTCTGTTGATAAAATAAGGTGAGGTAGTGTGTTGTCATCGCTGTTTGTATGTCTCTTATGCCTTCTTAAACCGTTCGTCCGATTTCGATGAAACTCGGTCAGATTAGTGCTTTACACTTATCAAAAATTAAAATAAAAAATTTTGAATCTCACCCGCATCTATCTACCAAGGATTCATCACCAAATAACTTGCCGAGGAGACAATAGAAATACAAGTGTCATGCAAGTCATTCTCAGAGGTAACAACTTTATGACAGATAATACGAGAAGGTTTTGGGGAGACCAACCATGGGGGGGAGGTATATTTGAATTAAATTTTATTGATTTTTGCAGTGAACTCCAAAAATTCTGCACTAAAAATAATTTTGTGATATCTTCATTTTCAAAAATTATCTTTTCAACTACATTGACGATTTTGTGGTATGAATATGTTTTCTGTGTTTCATCAATTTCGAAAGAAAATATTTTAAACCCATTTTCTAGCATTAAACTTGAGCATACTGAACGAATAGAAAACGAGTGTCGATATTCAGTAAATACTTTCTCTCGTGACCATTCTGAAAGGTATTACAATTCTAAAAGAATACACAAATCTAATATATTTGTTTGTTCGTATTTCGTGCACCGTTCATCCTATTTCGATAAAGCATTACTAAATTATGGATTGATTGCACTTCATATCATTTCTTTCGGCGGCAACATCACGCCAGCCAGTTAATAATAGACACAGGATGCAAATGGCAATTTAGAGATATATGTGGTGGTCCCTTCTTTACATAATTACCAAATTCGTTGAGGCATTTATCCCACCGCTGAACCCATTTGTTTAACCGCCTTGTTGATAATCAAGTCCCAACTATCAGCACGTTTTTGAACATCACCGTCTTATATGAAGCTTGTTTTATTTAAGTGTTCCTTCAATGCGGGGAAAAGAAAATAGCCACTGGGAGCAAAGTCGGGTCTGCATGGGGGGTAACACCAGACCTTCCACCTGAACGTTTCAAACAATCTCTCTGTCGAATTCAAAAGAACGACGCCATTTCACCACTTGTTGTATACTGATTGCTTCTCCCCTGTATAATTCAACGATTTATCAATGGGGACGCATTCTTGACCCAAAGAAATCGTATCACAGCAAGCACCACTATGGGAGACCATTTCTCTTGCCATTACTGTCGCTGTTTCAGGCTCCAGTATTATCTCCTCGAACGACAGGTCTAAGGTAACTAGCGGTGCTGCGGTGGCTTGTTGGTAAGGTCTCGGCTTCCGTACAGGAGTGTTTCAGGTTCGAAACTCGATTTCACCGAAGAATCGTCGTGTGAGGGGTCTCTTGCGCGTTAAATCTGAGGGGCCCAACATCCTCGCGTTGTTGCGGTCTGATGTGTAGAGGGGGTTGCCAGTTTAGATGTCGTCTAACCGCTGTTCAAAATGACGAGGTCAGTCTCCAAAATAACCCTAGTGTTGCTTTACAACGGACGTTAATTTAACTAAACTAAAGTATCTAACTTAACCAGAACCATCTGTCTCCAATCTGGGCAAGAAAAATATCTCATTAACAATTCCTACTTTCCAAATACTGCTGCTTGTAAACTTTTTGTTTTGGATCATCCCTCATACACTGATGGAAAAAACTCCCAACACTTTTAAGGAGCTGTGCTAGATAAACGAAATTTTGTAGGCGTGTTTATACATCTGAAAGATGACATCGATTCAAATTTCGATCTACGCGCGTAAGTGTGGCGCTAGTAGCGACACTCTGAACATGCAAATGAGGTTTGCTTTAAATAAGCACTGTAAGGTTCGCGATCGTTATTTCCAGTAGAGATTTGACGTAGTGGGTTAATGTTAGTCAAGGATGCCTCTGAGAAGACGAAAAAGCAATTATCAACAGCTCACTGAGTTTCAACGAGGTCGTGTTGTAGGGCTACGAGAAGGTGGGTTTTCTTTCCGAGATATTGCTGAAAGACTTGGCAGGAATGTATCCATTGTGCATGAGTATCGGCGGCAGTGGTCAAGGGAAGGTACTGCCTCAAGAAGACCAGGTTCCGGGTGGCCACGTGGTACTACTGAGAGGGAAGACCGTCGTATTCAGCGTATATCTGTGGCTAATCGTACTGCGTCTGCAGCTGAAACTCGAGCTGCAGTTCACACTACAGTGACACAACGAACTGTTACAAATCGGTTACTCCAAGGACAGCTCCGAGCCAGACGCCCTGTACAGTGCATTCCACTGACTCCAAAACACTGCCGTTTGCGACGTGAGTGGTGTTAAGCTAGAGCTCATTGGAGGACGGAGTGGAGATCTATTGTGTTTTCTGATGAAAGCCGGTTCTGCCTTGGTTGCAGTGATAGCCGTTTTTTGGTTAGAAGGAGGCCAGGTGAACGCCTGCTAGTGACCTGTCTGCGGCCTAGATACACATGGCCTACTCCTGGAGTTATGATTTGGGGAGCAATTTCGTATGACAGCGGGAGCACTCTCGTGGTTATCCCACACCCCCTGACTGCAAATTTGTACGTCAGTCTAGTGATACAACCTGTTGTGCTGCCATTCATGAACAGCATTCTAGGGGGTGTTTTCCAACTGGATAACGTTCGCCCTCATACCGCTGTTGTAACCCAACATGCTCTACAGAGTGTCGACATGTTGCCTTGGCCTGCTAGATCACCAGTTCTTTCTCCAATCGAGCACGTATGGGACATCATTGGACGACAACTCCAGCGTCATCCACAACCAGCATTAACAGTCCATGCATTGACCGCCCAAGTGAAACAGGCATGGAACTCCGTCCCACAAACTGATATCCGACACCTGTAAGACACAATGTATGCACGTTTGCATGCTTGCATTCAAAATTCTGGCGGTTACACCGGTTACTAATGTACCAACATTTCACATTTGAAATCGCTCTACCAGTGATCTTGAAATTTTAATTAATTAAATATATTACTTTTTTGACTTCAGTATCAAATTTTAACTTCTAAATTTAATGAGGATTAAACACGTCAAATGTTTCCATGTAATCAGCTGGTCGCCAGAGGCTGCTAATCTTTACTTACCGCAGAAGAAATAATTTTGTACATATCGTTTCAAATTTGAAACAGCTGTCTTGTTTGATTAAGAATGATGGAAAGAATAAGATTTATTTCCTTATCGGTCGTGAATGCATTCATTGAAATGGAGTGATATTTAAAAGAGGAGCTTAACTAATTTTTATTCTATTTTTTTAAACTTTATTATTTCTGACTTTAGGATTGGCAATTTTTTTTTGTTGTTGTTTGTTTTTCCATCTTCAACAGAAAGAAATAAGTGCAAGTATTCAAAGTTTCATCGCGATCGGATGAGCGCACAAGAGACATAAGACAAACATTCATTTTTATTTATAGAGATCAGTGATTCCCAAAGTGGTCTATATCGACCCCTAGGGGTCTATGACAACCTGCAAGGGGTCTACGCCAGCGAAAAAAAAATTTGGGGGTCCATGAAATGACTGGAGGAACTGACAGAACTAAGTACAAACGAAAAACTTAAGGTTCAGTTTAAAAACGGATATCAGCAATTCCGGCTTCTTTGCAACATACCCGTTACTTATCCTGTATTATGGAATATAGCGAGGAAATTTTTAATCTCCTTTCCATCGTCATACCTAGTGGAAAAGGGGTTTAGCGCTGTTACTAATCTCTTAACGAATAAAAGAAACAGACTGGACATCATTAGCCGAGGAGATTTAAGATTAACCCTTACAAAATTGACGCCAAATGTTGATAATTTATTGTTAAAGCATCAGGCTCATCCTTCTCATTAAAAATATTGACTTTTTGCTTGTGTTAGTTTATTTTATGTTTATTTCATGTTACATAGATTTTACATAACAGATACGAAATTTTATTTTGAGTAGTATAAATTTAAATTCAATTAATAAATGTATAAATTAACATGTGTTTTTACTTTAAGTTTTTAACAGTAAACTTCACTACAGTTAGAAATTTACAGGAAATCAATATCAGGTAAGTAGGGGGTCTATTCAATACGGAAAAACATGGCAAGGGGTCTACGACACAAAAAAGTTTGTGAAACTCTGATATAGATGAATGTCTATTTATGTTTACTTGCAGTAGATGTACGTTGATATTCTACAGATCACACCGTGTGACCTAGAACTTATAAACATGGCACATATATACACTTTGTAGGATAGAAATACACACACTAAAAAAACTGAAATTTTTATTAGAATTTTAATTAATAAAAATTAATGAAGATTTTTGCATATTTCTCTTCCAATATACAAAACTATTACAGTACAAAAAATAATTTAGCACTTGAAATTTTTAAAAAATCATCTTTCTAGAGATACTAATTTCTCTACTTTTAATCAATTTTTAAAGCATATTTTAAGCATATTTTCTAACAATGTACTTCACACAAGATAAAAATACATTTAAACTTACCCTCTTATGGGGAAAGTAATCAGCGTACTACTATCACGTTATGAAGCATTATTAAATTCTTATTACAAACTACCCACCTTTGGCGACCAGCTGGTTCACCAATCTTACTGCTGTTTAAAATTATGTGTTAAATACTTTATGTAACGTCACTGTCCAATAAATACTTTGCGACTTGTCATTGTCAATTAAATACTTCGTGTAACTTGTCTTTCAGTAGCTACTTCACAAAAATATTTTTAAGGTTCAAATTTTGATAGACATATAACCCACTCGTGCATTTATAAAGGCCTTAAGTCGCAATATACAGTATGTCTCTCTAGTTTTCTGTCAGCTCTCGCAAAATTTCAACTTTAAATTGAAGTGGAAATGATTAAACTCCAAAGCGATATAAAAACATTTTTTTGCCGAAATCAAGCATTTCTTAAAAAGAGAGTAAAAGAGAATCATTATGTGAACTACTGAATAATCTCAATTGCAATTAATTTATGTAAAAGAGTAATTTATGTAATTATGTTATTTCAAGAGTTATTCGACAAAAATTACTTCGATTCATCATAAAAGTCAGGTTTTAGTTTCACTTTAAATAAGATTTAAACTATGCGAATAATAATATTTTCTTTTGTTTTGGTCTATAAACATAATTAAAAAAAATATTAAATTTTATACATCTTTTAGTTATAAGAAATCATATTCTACGTAATATTCCTGGAACTTTAGCTTTCAAATAAATACATGAAGGTTTCTATCTTCTGCCATCAAATTTGATCGACTTATGAAGTTTTGAAAGAAATGTTTCATTCAACATTTTCATTCTTAAGCTATTCAACATTGAGAAATCCTGGACGTTGATTGGGGTATCATCTTTGGAATGGTCGATGAAGTGGTGATGACCCTTTTTTAGTGGTGATGACCCATTTTTATTGAATAGTGATCTTTAAATATTCATAAATCAGTCAGTTTTAGAGACTGGGTTGATTGAAGTTGATCTCCTTTTATTTAAAAGCAAAGCATTCTTCATTTTTAAAGCATTTATAGACCTATGTTACAAACTCTGTAGTTTTTTACTTCATTTAGATCTTTTTATAGATGCATTTCTATTATTAAAGTTTTACAAATTAGCTGTTGGATCTTAAATTGAATATATATATAAACTACGTTTGTCTTAACTAAAGCTGATTGATTAAATTAATAATATTGTAAAAGTCACAATAATTTTTCTTTACATTTTCTTTTTAGAAAATACATATTCCATATTTATTTCATTTCATACAGACACATGCTGAAAATTACTTTTTTATATGTTAAATTTAAAATAATTGTCTATTTGTTAATTTGAGTTTTTGGGAACATCTGATCTGATGGCAACATATTGATAAAAGATCATTTTTTCCCCTTTCACTCATAACTCGCTTATGATGATTAAATTTTATTGGTTTGACTGAAATATGTTGTTGAAAAATATATTTAAATATATTTAATATTTTTAAATATATTTATTTTAAAATTTGTTAAAAATATTAGCTTAATTTATATGTTAAAAATATGGATACCGTTAAAAGGCAATTTTATTTTTAATTTGATGTAAAAGTCATATTTATGCAAAACTATTTTCGAAAATTGTTGCGGAAAAACGTCGACATTTCGCTTCATTTTTATTTAATTCAAACTTCATTAAAAATTCGAAAAAAGAGCTCCTGATACACATTCCTGACCCCCAAGGTGTACATGTACGAAATTTGGTAACTGTAGGTTAAACGGTCTGACCAGTAGAGTACCAACACACATACACACACATTGAGATTTATTATAAGTATGGATAATAACCAATGATTGATTGAAAACCTTTTGACCCTGGCAATACTTTGTAAATGATGATGTGAAGTGAAGAGAATAAAAGAAACCGATGGAATTCTAAATTCTTAGAGTCTTGTTTTGATTTTTTTAAGTATTTAATATGCTCTGCAAGCTACAAAAAGCTGTGTATATAGTTCGAATTATAAGAAAACGGTTAGTTTTCTAGAAAGCAAGCTAAATTGTGTTACAACCGGACATGGTAGAATAAAAAGGTCATTAAATTAAACTTTCGATTTCTTTTACTTTCGTTTCTGTTACGGAAGATCTAATAAAACGGCGTCATCCAGTCATTGCTAATTTAACAAAACTTTATAATGCAGTAATAACGGCGTTGAATGAACAAAATTTAAATCGTGATGTTATTGAATTAAAACTTTGTTGTTTAGAAAGAGTTGTTACTAATTTGGCAGAATTCGACGAAAACCGTATGTAAAGCATTAGTAGGGACTGAATATGAAGAAAGGTACGAAAAAAGATAAAAGAATATCGTCATTTTAAATTTTTCATGCCATTGATATAGATTTTCTAATGGGAACATCGTTTCTGAATTGAGAGTGGAAATGTTGTTGCTCTGCAGTTTGAATTTCATTTTGACAAATTGAAACACACGAAAAGCTTTCTCCACTACAGACGCCGCCTTTTCGTCTGACTAGAACAGGAGTCACGAACCTTTAATTATCCATGTGGGTATTTTTTATTAAAGAAATGTGTAAAAGGTATAGACGTGCCGTCAAATAATTTTGGCGTGTGATTATTGGATAGATAATGAAACTAAACACTATCAACTCAAAACTCCTTAGTTACTAATAACAAAATACATTTTTTTTCTGCAAAATATTGAATGTTTTAATTATGCGTGTCATTCAAATGAAAGTAATATCAGTATGATTTCTATTATTGGTGATATTAGGATTGCAAGATGATACTTTTGGCAGATAACATGCTGAATGAGAGTCTTCTTCCCAAATTCTAAGCGAGTCTTTAATGTTATTCAACCCTCATAATGATTCTCAGGCTTGTGTAGTTCAAAATATGTTTAAGATAGAATGAATCCAATTTCTTCAAACAGTTCAATGTGTCTCGAATGAAACGAAATTTCAAAAACATATCATTTATCTTCTCTTTACTTAGAAGGTCTAGATCACGGGTGGCGAAACTCTATAGATCTACGTGCCGTTTTTTCTGAAGAAATGTCTAACGAGATTCAAAAGTGCCGTCAAATAATTTTAGTCTGTGATTATTTGGAAGGTAATAAAACTAATTACTAACCACTCAAAACTCTTTATTCACTAAGAAAAGGATGCATCTTGCAAGGTACAATTATGGATGTTTTATTTCTGCGTGTCATTCAAACGAAAGTAACATTAATGCGACTTCAGTTATTGAAGGTCAGACGACAAATAACTTACATTAGGATTATAAGATGTTACTAGCAGAATGCACGTAGAATTTGGAATCATCTGCTAAACGGTATCTAAGCGAGTCTTTGATACTATTCATCTCTGAAAATGCCGGCAGAGGGGTAGAGTGTTTTCCCCGTTGTCTGGGCATCCCGGTTCGGGAAGGGTTGTTTTGTATTCTATCCACGAGATGTATGAATGAGCCCCCCTGTAAAAAGGGATTGTGCAAGCGAATGCGTAAGTCACCTTCATCTGAGCTAGAAGTCAGACTTCTGGCATCTGGGTGCTCAGAGGTCTATACCCTAAGCAGCTACTGCATCTCCTTTCCGTGGAATCACGGACACGACATCATCATCCTCAACAACTAAGTCATGAAGGTTAAAATCAATAATAGATTGTAGATGATACGATTTTGCTGATTTCACATAAATTTGGGGAATTTGGATCCGTAGCATCTGGACTCTTAATTTTTTTTAAGTGTTGTTGTGACTTATGGCACTTTACAAGCCCGCTTACAGTCATATGTCAGCAGGTTAAGCCGAGTGAGCGCCTCTTATTTTTTCAGTAGCGCCAACTAGGGCCAAGACGACTTAGCTACTCACACGTCATATGCCTTTCATTCACTGGTCCACAGATCATAATTTAGACTTGAATCAGAAACGATCCCCTCTGAACCAGTACCGTCAGTGGTATTATTCTCGACATGGAGGACTTGCTGACCACGACAGATTTATACGCCCGCCAGTCACCACACATGCAGGGAGTCTTTGAAAGCCGGGGTTCGAACTCGCAACCTAAGGGATGCGAGCCCAGCGTCCTACTAACCAGACTAGTATTGTAGTCGAAGCTTTATAAACCAGATAACATACTCAAGACTAAGTGATCACTTTTGCCTCGTGGTATAGCTACGAATCCTAAGGTTTAGAGTCCGATCATCGCCTATCTCCATTTGTAACATATCTTATATATTGGCCACGATGGCTTTGTGGTAAGGTCTCAGCCTCAGAAGCTTAGGTTTTCAAGTTCAAGACTCGATTCCATAGGAGAATAATCGTTTGAGGGGGTCTCTTGCACATTAAATTTGTCAGGCCAAAAGTCTTCCCACTGGTTTGGTGTGGAGAGGGGGGGGTGCAAGCTCAGATGTTGTCCTCGTCGTCTGACCTCGTTTCAAAACTACGAGGTTCGTCCCGAAACAGCCCGCGTGTTGCTTTGCAATGGGACGTTAATATAACTAAACTGAACATATCTTATATATAGGCATGTTCATCGCAATTTTTATACATGCATTTTGTATACAGTTTTTAATAATGAAATATTATTCGTTAATAATTATTATATAAATTATTGTTTGAAATTTAATTAATTTTATCATGAGCATAGGTTTATTTTCGGCTACCGTTAACTTCAAAGTTTGCCATCAAATTAGTTTGCAAATATACCCATTGAAACAAATTTGGGAGGATCACAAATAACAAAAGGTTAATTGAAACTGCAAACTAAGAATAGGAGCCTTGAAGATAATAAAGGAGAATTGTTGATAAAAAAAATTAATTTCCTTAGGATCACTTTTGATGGAAACATATCAAAACTTCAGCAAACATCGTTGAAAGCATTACGATAGTTCACTTATGAAATTAGAATTGAATTCAAATTTGAGTTGAAGAAAAGTAAAAAAATAATTTATTCCAGAAGATAGGCAAATATTTTTAAATCCCTTCTTAGCCGGTTGGCTCATTGAACATAATCTATATAAATAAAAATAAATGTTTGTCTGTGTGTCTGTTATGCCTTCCTAAACCGATCATCCGATGGCGATGAAACTGGGTCAGCTTATTGTTTACATCTACGGGATGATTATAGGCATAGTTCAACTATAAAAAAATTTGAATCTCAACCGCATCTATTGACCAAGGATTCATCTCCAAATAACTCGCCGAGGAGACAAGAGATTCTATAGAAATGCTAAATCCAAGTGAAAGGTTCATATTTTGTAGCTATAGTATGCAAATATCAGGCAAGTCATTCTCAGAAGTGACAACTTTAGGACAGATTGTGCGAGAAAGTTTTTGAGAGACCAGCCCATGGTTTTTTAAAATTTTAATTGAGTTATAGCCTTTTTCGCATTAACTACCAAAAATATTGTAGTGCAAATATTTTTACACCATCTTAATTTTTAAAAACTATTTTTTCGACTATATGATTTCACGGTATAAATATATTTTCTCTGTTTAGTGAATGTTAAAAGAAAAATTTGATCATTTTGATCGAATAGGAAACGAATCACGTGATATAATAAATGACTTTTTTCATTGACATTCCGAAAGAACACCGAGTTTTACAATTCTAAAAGAATACACAAATCTAATATAAATGAATGTTTGTTTCTATTTTATATACTATCGTACCCTCCATACTATTTCGATAAAGCATCCCCAAATTATCGATTGATTGCACTATTAAAGTCAGACATGTGCGTTACGACCACTGGCGTTGAAAGTTCGTGCGTGATTACTGACTACTGTGTTTTCATTTAAAATCTTTCATTAAAAAAAGTTTAAAAATGGTGTGTATAATGCTGTTGTACCTGTCTCCATCTCGATCCATACATAAAACGGATTTGACCGGACTCGATTGGCTGTTTTGTTTTATTTCGGGTATACAATGTAAATAAATAAGTTGTTTTTACTTTAGTTGTGTGTTTTTGTTATTAAACTGTATTTATGTTATATATTTTTCGTATATGCTCCTGCTTTTAAATGTACGCTTATTTATTTTTAATTTGTCATTATCATTTGATAGTTTTTCTTACATCAAAATCTTCTAGCTAGGTTTCAATATGCATTCACCCAAATGATTGCTAATATACATTAGCCTAAAATAGGCTGCAGCTAATTTCAATTTTTTATTACAGATATTTTAGCTTAAGTTTAGAAGAAGAAAAAATAAAGAAAAAAATGCAGTTAAATTCCATTTATTATTATGTGCATTCGGAGATAATGGGATATTCAGGCTCTACAAATTAATCAAATCTCTTTAATGTTTTACCAGTTAATTGTTAATGTAATCTCGGAGATTTTTTTCATTCTCACTGAATAGTATTCTGATGTATTGGAATTTTTTGAATTTGTCAAGAAGCTTCCTTAATAATAAACACACACTGCTTCCATCCAGTGATTTTTGGGTGTTGGTATTTTCTTTTAAACATTTCCTCCTAAATCAATTTCTTACAAGATTTTTTTTCTCTTTATAAATAACCTATGCAAATTCGACTGCTTTAGTTAAAAGTTATATCTTTGCACTAACATTATACTAGGTTTTATAAATCGGTTTTGGTGGATGACATTTCTTTTCTTAAATTAAATTGCTAACATGTTCCTGGCACGTTACAGCAGTCAAAAAAAATTGCAATCAATCAATACTTTTGCAAAGTTTTATCGAAATTGGATGAACGGTCCGACAGTATATAATATACGAACAAATATTCTTTTTTATATATTAGAATTTTGTATTCTTTTAGAATTGTTATATTTGGTGTTCTTTCAGAAGGGTAATGAAAGAAACTGTTTATTGTATCTCATGACTCGTTTAATACTTATATAGAATTCTCAAATTCAATTTTAGGACATGTGATTAAAATATATTTTTTAAAAAGGATTCAACATAGAAATTATATTCATACCATAAAATCGTTCATATAGTTGAAAAGATAATTTTTGTAAATGAAGATGGTGCGAAATTATTTGTACTACAGTATTTTTGGCGGTTACCGTGAAAAACGGTAAAATTAATTAAAATTTAAAAACCCCAGGGTCCCCAAAACGTTTTCGCGTAATCCGTAATAAAGTTGTTGCCTCTGAGAATGACTTGCACGACATTTGCGTACTATAGCTGCAAAATATGAGCCTTTCACTTGGATTGAGCATTTCTACTGAATCTGTTGTCTCCTCGGCGAGTTATTTAGAGATGCGGTTGAGATCCGAATTTTTATTTTTTCTAAATTTTAGATAACTGTACTATCCTTATAACCAATTCGTTGGTGTAAGCAATAAGCTGACCAGGTTTCATCGCAATGGGATGAACGGTTTAGGAAAGCATAAGAGACATACAGACAAACATTCATTTCTATTTATATAAATCTATGCATATTTGACTGTTATGGTCAAAAGTTATGTATTTGCATTCTACCATGTTTTATAAACCGATTTATGTGGATGACATTTGTTTTTCTATATTGAATTATTTTAGTTTAATTTGTGTACTTAAAATAGCTTTTCTGAGGGGGGGAACCCTTCCCTGCTGCATAATCTAGTTAAAATAAATTGGAGGGGTTTTTTTTTTTTTTTTTTTTTGCTTTTTCGAAGAGCCGCGTATGGCATCACTTCCGGAAAGGGTAGGGCCACAGCTTTCTCCATATTTTTCTCCTGCATCCCCTTCCGCAAAACCTCATCACATCGGATCACCTCAGATTTCCACCATGAACGACATTTCCTCGCTGACAGACTGGTAGTGGCACGTCTTGGCATATCACCTGTGCCGCGCACAGTGTGCCATATGCCACATGTCCACTCGATTAAAATGGCTGCGCAACCGTAGGAGCTACAGTATCCGTTTTATCAACTCGGAAGGGGATGGTTGGGGGTGGGGATGGGGGGTGAGAGCAATTCGAAGCAGCCGAGAGATGAGAAAGATCGTTCGATCGCTTGCGTGTCTGGGAAAACGACCCGTCCTGCGCATGCCCCAGATCCACGTGTCTCCGAGCAGCTCCCGCAAATCTTTTGCTGCTGCCTACCCCCCCTCCGCCACCCATACCCATGCCACCCTCCTGAAATTTCAGATATTTTTTAACAGCATTCTCTCATTTTTTTTTTTTTCTATTTATATCATGCACAAAATACGAACTCAAAAAGGAATGACACCATAAATCGTTTGTTGATTGGAATAGAGCTGATTCCCCGTTATTGATGTGTTGATAGATTCATTTATTGGCTTTTCATGTATAAAATCAAAAATAATATTTTTAGTTTTATAAAAAAAAAACTGTTGATCTCTTTCAGTGCTGTCGTCAGCATAAAAAATGAACAAAAAACAAAAAATTTGTTTTCCTGGATTTATGACAAAAGATGGGTGCCCTAAAATCTGCTAACATCAAAAATAAATTATCTCAAAATTTCCCTTTTCACCAGTCCCCATACCCCAAAGATTTTTTTTTCCTTTTATTGTTGCACATTATTCGTCGGCCTTTTTCGTGTTCCCACAGATGGTATTTCGTAATTGAATTTTTTCTCTCTCTCTCTCCTTCCCATATGCTTTAGAAATTAAGAAAAATTACATATATTTTTGTGGCAATGTGCTGTTTTAACATTTTAGCGAACTTAATCTCTGATGTCATCAGATTTTTGATGTACTCAAGGAGTGCAAGAACTTACAAATCTATGATAGAAATATTCTAGATTTGAAGATTCCAGAATATTTTTAATATTGCTTTATTAAATCAAGTTTTGGAATAAAAAATACCTCGTTTCAAATAAAGGGAACCTAACAAAGAAATATTTCCCATCCATTAATAAGACACTATCATGTCATCATTTTTATACAAATTACAGAGCAACCCAATTTCTCACTGGTCATGGCAACTTTAAAAGCTGTCTGTATAATTTTAACTTGTCTCCCTCATCTGCCTGTGATTGTAACATGGGTGGTGAGGAAAATGTTGAATATGTGCTCCTTCTATGTTCCAAGACAGAGCCTAAGACTGGCTCTCCAAGCCATTCATATAAAGTGGCCTCCAGATTTTCATCCTCTTGTTTCCAACAGAAGGGCTCTTGGAAATTTTTGTAAATTTGCTATTGACACCTGTTAAATTTTCTTACTCTTAACATATATTTCTTTATCTTACCTTATTTTATTTTTTCTTCTATAAATCCTTTTTGTTATGAGTTGAATACTACTTAAGCCCCGTGCGATACTTTGTGGTCCACGGGAATTTCCTAAATGCTTCAATAAAGAAAATTGCTTCATAAATCAAAGATTTAAAAGCAGGAAATAATTACGATTTTTAAGAAATTACTTTCCACCATGGCAATAAAAGTTTTTTCTAACGATTTATTTGAAATTCTTTAAATAACTGCATATGCGCAATTCAAAGAAGTTCTTATTCGTTTTATTTTTACTCCTTATGGAACAACCAGTGGATCTTTCTCGTAAGCTTATGCAAGATCTTTAATAAGTAAGGAAGTGTGCATTTTATGTTTTCTCTCTTAGCCGTTCCAAAGTAAACATAGATCTACAATTTTTTTACAGAGATTCTTTCCTCTGATTTGTTACATACCTTCATTATATACTGAACATAGGAAGAGTCAACCGACTTACAAATTAAATCAAAAATTGGAAGATATCTGCATTCAGGAGCTAAAATTCTTCTAAATTTTTAAGCTAGTTTTAAAAAATCTAAAAATAAAAGACCCTTAAAAGAGCACGAATAATTCACCCATTTTTCGCGGGAATTTTCTTATCACATCATTTCAGAAACGTATTTTACAAAGTTAAAATGCTCCAAAATGTGATATCTATGACAAGAAGGAAAACGACCTTATTAACACTTTGCTGATCGGTGACGAGTTAACTCGTCTTTTCCTACCCGAATGTTGTTGACCAGTTACGAATTCACTCGGCATTGCACTTGCCTTATCTATTTCAATTTATAACACCCAAGTGGATATAGAATATTGCAAAAACTTGGATATCGTGTTGAATCGTGTCTGCTTTGTAACAAAAAAAAATTACCTTTCCTGGCATTCAGGTTTTAATCACAATTTTAGTATCATTTCAAAAATACAATCATGAAGGAATGAATCGGTGAAGAGGTTTTCGATGAGTTAAAAGCGGGTACTTTATCTGATGGTCCAAGTGATCTACTCCCATATTCAATTGCAAACTAATAATAGCGAGTGACATGACATAGTTTCTGTGTAAAATTCCTGGTCTACAAAGTATTAAAACGTTTTAAAATAGTCCAATCCTGAAATATCGTAGAAAGATATCGATTAAGGTTTGATTCGTCTTTTTATTTATTTATTTCTTTTTCGGAAAAGCTGCTTTTATTATAACTCTACGATAGCATGCGCACATGACTAGCACATGCAAATCGTGTGGGAACTTTTGCAAGTTGATTTGCATTTACAAATCAGCTTTGCAGAATAAAAATACTCTATGCTATTTTGTACTTTTGTACACGACAAAAGTAAAAACTCTCTGTGAAATAGCAACTTCACTTTTAAGGTGGATACCTTAAAAGTGAATTTGAAAACACTGATTATCGATCATATTATATTCATTATTATTTCTTGAAGTTCAGACTTTCCTCTTTTCAAAACATTTAAACTTTTCTAGTAAAAGGAAGGCCTGACTTGTCATCCAGGCTCGCATATCTTTCAGCTAAAATTTGCCTTTCACATCAGTTTTTCACTACTTTACTTTTCATA
>JAPMOQ010019759.1:482240-508465 GCA_026543055.1 Argiope trifasciata | reverse complement strand
CTAAGAATGAGCCTGTTGACTTTTACTTAAATAAATATGAACTTTTATGAAAACTGCTTTTATCATTCTTCCTCGACAATAAATTCCACTGCACAGCTTTGCTAATTTCGGATTAATTTATCCGGAAATCTAACAATTTCAATGATTTCTAATAATTAAAACAATTTGCTAATAACATATGCCATCATAGAGATGACATTGTAAGAAATTTAGGACCGACTTCCAAGAAAAAAAGATTAAATGGGTTTTGATACGATGAAAATGGACCCAGTTACGATAAGAAACAACATTTAAAACTTTCAAAATTCAGCACCACAAAAGACTTCCATTTTAGAGGATCAGCTTTTAACCAGCAAATAACTCACTCAGATAATATTAATAAGATAATAATAAATAAGTACTCAGAATTTTAGCTTTTTCTAAGTTTTATCTCATTTATATGGGAAGAAATTTGTTGAACGCGATAGATAAGGACTGAATAAGCATATACTGAAAAATCAGAAACTTTTCATATAAATACATTTAGATGTAGCTTTAGATGCAAACAATTAAGTTAATGCACCTGGGAAATTTAATATCATTCAAAAACTTTTGATCTTGAAATCACATTAATCTGTCTTAATATTATTTGGAAATGGAGCATCCGAGTTATGTTATATGAACTAAAAGTTGATTGACGATCTTAGAAGATTATGAAATTAAAGTTCTTGCTGTAAACAGAGTTCCGAAATATGTTTGAATTAAAAAAAATAACAGCATTTTTATTAGAGTTTCAACAGAACCCTGAAGTTTTCGTTTAGAGTTCTTTAATCTATCTCCATATTGCTATCTTTATGACAGTAAATTTATATATCTTCGATCACTTTTGGCCAATTAAATAATCATTTCTTTAAATGAAAGGGAAATTGAAAATTGAGACAGCTTTATGCAAATGATTTCAACCAGATAAAGATTAATTTAAGAGAGATGAATCTTTATCTACATATATTAATAATTATTTGATTTATTCTAGATATATAATGAATCTAAGATTCATAGAATACATTTTTTAGTATTGAAACTAAAGCAATTCTGCCTCAAACAACGAGTCAATAAGAAGAGTACAGAAAATTCAACAGGTAATTGCTCAAAACTTATATGGCTGCATTTGAGAATTAAATCAATCTGTTCAAACAATCAACATTACCTACACAAATCTCATTACACAGTTTTTTCAATGTCATCAGATAAGACTACTTTATATACGTTATATTATTATAAAATTAAGCCATATTTAAAAAAATCTATGCACTGTTGAACTTACTCATGATATACGGTCTATTTATTTTTAGTTTCACATGATCCGTCAAATTTTACATTGAGAAATATTTACATCTGTTGATGCTATTCAATTCTGCAAATCGTAGCTCGATATGCAATAAAATAACTGCTTTCTTCAATATAATAGCTTTCTCCATATCTTAATACAGTTTTCACCTATATAAAAACACAAATTTGTTTTTACAACTTAGAAAGGTCTGAAATGTGGAAATGCGTTGAAAAATATTGTTCGGAAATCTTGACTATTATATTAGTTTCTCTTGATATATACTTCGTGTATTAGAAAAACAATTAAAAGAAAAATTTGTTTTTTTAAAGCCAAATCATAATTGATATCATTTTATTCAGTAATAAAATAGATGTCTTTCAAAATCTATCACTTGTGTAAATGAATCGTATATCCTCCAATACAGAAGCACCGAAGCAAATTATTAAATATTTCGCAATATATATATAAACATTTTAATGACGCAAAAAATCATCTGAAATTCATAAACATCTCAAATCATTTATATTCATGAAATCATATAAAGGACTGAATTTCTAATTTGAATCAAAATGACATAACGTAAAAAATGAATATGCCATAGGGTGAAGTAAACTAATAGAAACTAGAGGGTTAGTAAAAGGTGCTTCAAATTTGAAATTTATTCAAAAAAATAAAAAAATAAAGGCAATTAACGATGAATTCGCAACTGAATTTGTAAAAGCAATCTTTCTGAGAAATTAATTTGAAAGAGATTGAAATTTCTGAATCGATTTTCTGCTGAATCTTATTTTGAAAGGATCCTATTTTTATTGTTTTTTAGTGCTTCGAGAATTTATTCATATACATATTTTGTCGGCGCCTTTGCCTCACTTTATTAAATTTTGCTTTGTGTGAAAAATGAGCCTAAGGAATCTAATTAAATTGTTGTCTCTTTCGATAATATCTAGACTGAAGTTGTAGAAGAAAATAAAATAGATATTGTAAAAGTAACGACCAATTAAAAGACTTTTTTCTCTTCACGCTTTGTAGTAAGAAAATGATAGTTTTTCTTAATTTAATTGAAGATGCATGCTTTCATCTATTTCTTAGGCAGGTTGCGACAGACATTAAGAAATAAAATTGGAATTATGATTGAATTCGGTTTATATAACTCGCATATTTTGGGAATATCAATACTATAATTTATTTTAAACGAACAGCAAATAGTGTAAATGAGTGAAATTGTCTGAAAATATAATTTGAAGTTTAGCAAACGTATCATGAACCATTATCTATTATTTTTTATTTATTTCTTTTCAAAGTAGGTTTATTGAAGGGAAATACTCAGCAGCATTTAATTGATTCAAGTGTTTTGTAAAGAAGTCATTTCAGAAAATGAGAAAAAGTTCCTTTTCATTATATTTCTGAAAAGAAAAATTAAAGATAATTTCCAATCTTTGAAGGGATTCGACTTAGGGTAAAAATGCATAGATATTTATTATCCTATTGAATGCATCCGAAAAACAATTTTTTTTTCCTTTAAGAAGATGGTTGACTTTATCAGGTACTCTTGAGTTTTATTTATTTAATATTCTGAAATTTTTAGGCACGTGACTTAAAATATCAATATGTCAAGCATTTTTAAATACTATTTAAACAAAATATATGATTTTTAGAAAATTAAAAAAATAGATATTTATTCCAAACTTAATTATTATTTTTTGTTTCTTTTTTTACCCTCTATCAATTTACTTAGAATGAAAAGATTTTCTAATTTAATGTAAATTTTATAGAAGAAATTTAATGTACAAGTGGTCAATGGGCACATATTCTCTGAAACTAAAATGATCATTAGTTACCTAAAAATCTTGAAACAAAAGATGCATATTTTTTTTTTATATTTAACCGAAACCTTTACTATCAATTTAATTTAATTTTCTCAATAAGAACGAAATCTTGACTTTCAAAACATTTTTAAATCTAATTAGTCTAATGTTATGAGAAAATTATTTTAAATGTATTTTTTTCGAACAACTATTCCATTTATTAAAGAAACCCTTTCCTAATATTAATTCAGTTAGATATAAACACATTTTTATGATGAAACAACAAAAAGTTATATTCTTATTTCCATTATTTTTTATTTCAAATCCCGCTCTCTCATTAAAAAGATACATTTTTATAATTAACCTGTATTTTTAAATTACTTTTAGATTTAAAACCATATGTAATTTCATAAAATCCTTGATGAGAAACAAAACTCAAACAAATAAATGAATCAAGATACAAATACCCATTTTTTAAATGTAATAAAGGAAGTAAGTGATAAAGAATGCTATATTTTTCCATTCATTTCATGAGCTGTAGTTGAGCTGTGC
This sequence comes from Argiope trifasciata, assembly GCA_026543055.1. Taxonomy (NCBI): domain Eukaryota; kingdom Metazoa; phylum Arthropoda; class Arachnida; order Araneae; family Araneidae; genus Argiope; species Argiope trifasciata. Next base: position 504,799 of record JAPMOQ010019759.1, on the reverse strand, counting down.
ATTGTAACATAGTTTTTGTAATAGGAAAGTTTGTTGACGTTCTGCATTTTTCTAATACAAATGGGTTGTTTTTCATAGTACGGACACATATATTTTGTATTTCTAATGATCAGTGTCTAATTATTGTCTCCCTCTTTTTTTTCACTTGTATTAGTGAAAATGTATTATTCATGTTATTAGTAAAAATGTATTATTCATTTTTAAAAAATGGTGGCATAGGGCTTAGTAAAAAAAAATCAGGTTTTTCAGTGGAAAAAAGTGAAATTTACTGAGACCGGGGCTGTAAAATAACATTTCTGGCTGCTGAGAAGCAATTTTGTCTATGATGAGAATTTTATATTTAATGAGAGCTGTGCTCCAAATCTCGGAATTAAATACGTCTTAATGTATGTTTGTTTTGGATTATTTTGCGTTTGTTGAAAATTTAATTAATTTAGATATTCAGCGCATGTGCAATACAGAAGAGGGGGGGGGGGTACTACACTCTGAGTTTATTTTCAAGTCGGTTTTAAAAAGAAAATGAAATGTGTAAAGAGCCATTCTGTAAGTAATTTAGCGAATAAACTGAATGTAGTTTTGCCACGCTCTAAGAAATGACACCATTAAAAATAAACAAGGGAATGAGATACTTCAAGAAGTGCTTAATATTTCCATATAGAATATGCAGAAGTGATGAAAACTTCCAAAAAAGCTTTCATCTAACTATGCATGGCTTAAAATGAAAGGCAAATGTGTTACAGATCATAACATTGTAAAGAAAGAGTCGAGGGAAAAAATAGGGATTCCAAATTTGAGATATCTACTATTTGCCAATAAACAATACATCAAATGTAATTATCGTACTTTGTTCCGTTGTAACGGTATATTATTTCCAATTCTAAGGCAGATAATTTCAAAAATAAAGTTAGTATTCTCAAACTAGATGATTCAACAATATTATGCGTTTAGCATTTTTATAGCTTGGACTATCTTCATAAATTAGAAACTTAACTATTTCAAGGTGTTATTCTTTATTAATTACAAAATAATTTTATTTCGCTTGCTGTAACTGTAACAATTATTTTTGCTATGCTTTTATAACTGTTTTACCATAAATGTTTCAATAGCCGTATTGCCTTATCCATTATTTTCAACTGATTGCTGAAAATGACTAATGACTAAATAATGAAATACCACTTGAATCGGAACTTCAATCAAACAAAAAAAAATATTGTAATCGTGTATCTAGCTATATATTATCATCAGTTAACATACTGTTAAAAAACTGGAAACTCTTGACCTGCAATGTTGTCTCATATTCTACAGGTTAGAGTGGCAGATATTTTGACTTAAAAAAATGAGACTTTTATAAAATCCCAGTGCTTCACAAAGTATCACGGGGGCTTACAGATGTAAGTATTCAACTCATAACAAAAGAAAATAAGGAAATTTATCTGCTATGAAGGATTTAAAAAATAAAATAAAATAAGAAAATTTAAGTTAAGAATAAGAAAACAGTGTCAATAATAATTTTGAAAATTAATTCACGTCGCTATGTACAAGATACAATAATTTTTTCTTGTGTCGTTTAGGATCGAAAATACCAAATTAAAATAACATGTTCCACTGTTTCTTTTTGATATCAAAAACAGCTGTCCTAAAAAAGATGTGAAAAAAATATTGAGTATGGAAAATAATTTGTTTCATTGTCGTTATGCTTTCATCTATGATTCCACAGGGATTTTCTAGCTACCCTTTTTTGCTGATATCAAACCTGCACATCAAGAAAGCAATCATTTTAATAATTCACTTGAAACGTAATAACCCCAAGGAAACTAAATAATCTGACTAAATTAAAATTACATGGCATTAAAATTAGACTTAGAATAAAATTATTTCTTTCAGAATATTACTGCTTTTGTAGTTAGCTCTCTACAGAAAAAAATGAAAATTTTTTAATCTTCTTCTTCAAAGAAGACGAAGAAGAAGAAAAACAAGCTTTGAATATTTTTATTCAAACTAACGACAAAAATATATTATTCGGATTTCGAGCAGAGATCCAAAAATAAGTAAACAAAAGTGAAAAAAATATTCATCAAACGGTATTGGAAAAAATATTTTTAAAAAAATCGTCTACGAAGATCAAGTAAAAATTGCTTACTTTTCTGCGTAAAATAATCGTTGAAAAAAAAGTTTAAAATATTTATTAAGATCTAATTTTAAGGAAGTATAAATTAATAAATCTTTAGTTTATGATAATTGTAGGAAATGGAAGTTAATAACATCTCTATCGTGATAAATTTCTTTGGAGTCGGGCCAAGTGTTTTTTAATTAATTTTGAAGTGTATTACCAAATGAAGAAAAAACTCAATTACATTCAGATGGAAATAAATACCACTTTTCCAGGAAAACAATTTTAATTGCGACAGGTGACTGTGTGGATGGTAGTTATACTTTCTAAGAGCGTCTGATGCCTCCGGACTCTTCAAAGAAAAAAAATAATAATTCCTTTGCTTTGGAATTTAGAATTATTTAATTGCTTCAGTGTTTTTTCAGATACACAATGGGGGGAATATATTTTTTATTTTCCCCCCAAATCGCAAGATAAACAATGAAATAGTTTTTTTTAAATACTCAATACTAGTAATTTTGACCAACCTTTCAAGATAGTTTTAATTTTATTTACATGTAAAGATTAAAATAATAATTCAAACAGGAATTTTTCACGCATGTAAAAAATTACAAATGCATGCTTATTAACATGCTTTGCTTGAAGATTTAGTAGATGTTCAGTAAATAATTTTGTATTTTATGTTGTCCGATTTCAAATCTCCATTTTACAGGATTTAATTTTCCCTTCCTTTTTTTCTGTAAACCTTTGGAGACCGGTTAGCTCAATGGTATAAATAATTGTTGACAATTTCAATTACAATTTATGTAACTCTCTTCTAAAGACGTCCTTAACAAAATCCTTTTTTAATTTTAGTTTGAGATAGATATAATTCATTTTTTTTTAAAAATGCATCCTGATATGTTTTTTGTGCTATGTATCTCCTTTATTCTCTGCCATCTTACTAAAACATTTACCATGTATTTAATATATACTGTGATATGGTTGCTATTTCCACATATGGATATATTTTTTTATTAATTTTAGTGAAAATTTTCATATCTTTTCCTACGGATTAACACATTTTCCCCAGTTTTCTTTCCAGTCTTTTAAAGGTTTATTTGCGTTTAGTATTTTAAAGCTCAATTGATTTGTAATAAAGCCAGAAATACTGAGGAAATGAGCCTCAAAATGCGAAATGATTATATTTACTTTATATATTTACCATGTGTTTTTTTAGGTGGATTAGCTTTCTTACTGGATTAGCTTCCCAAGTCAATCTAGGAGGAATGATGTTTTTCCTTAACGCTCTTGAGAGAAGAAATCCAAACTGTATCTGATGCATATTAAAAGACTTTCATATGTTCCCTTTGAAGAGATGTACTGGATTAATATTTGAGTATGCAATTATATAAGAATACAATACCTGGTATATATAATTCTACAAGAATATGTCTGAGGATTTAACTGCAAATGGATAAAATTCCTACAAGAAGTTAAATGAATTGTTAAAAGTAAAATTATATTATTCAAGGTTAAAAAACATAAGAGAAATCAATTCCCGCTTTCAGTTTAAAAATATCACTTTCAAATTAAGTCTTCTGATGCATTAACTTTCTTTTGCAGGATAATTAATTTTTCTTGCCACCTTAATTAAACCGAGCTATTCCTATATTTACTACGATTGCTAAATAACGAAAAATTCCCGAGTACAATGCCTTATTATTCTAATTGAAGTTTAAAATAAAGCACGAACTAGCAATCCTCTAAAGCCCCAATAAAAAGATTGAGCCATTTTAAAAATCTTCTTATTTCTTCGACATCTTTAATAACGTTCCGAAAAGACTCTTGAATTAACGATAATCATTAAAGTTACGACTTTAAGAACCACATTCCTTTATCGATCTTTCTGAACTTCTGAAGAAGTCAGTCATAAAAAATATGATACATCGCGTTTAATTAACCTCACTGGGACTAAAATTTGTTTTATGTTAGAATTAATTACAATTTAGAGTGATATATCTCACGCAACTAAAAAGATTTCCTTTTAGAACGATTAATGTGGGGAAAAAAGGTAAAATTTGTGCATAATAATGGGAATTCCGTATTTACATAAAGTACAATGTCTAATTAGTGTCTCGGTTATTTTTTTTATCCATCTTAACAATTTCTTTTAAAATTTAATTTTTAATACACAAATTTGCAAACTGTATATATCAATCTCCCCTTCTATTATGAGTTCGAAATTTTTTTAAAAATATTTATTTTTAATCCTTGAATTTGTTAATGAGTCATGTGAAAAGGGATTTTTTTTTTATATTGCAATATTTTCTGGAGTAACTTTAATGGATCATAATATTTTTTGATCATATTGTAAATAGATGTGTTTTAATCTTATTTCTTTCGCGTTTCTTTTTAACGTGAAAATATTCTCAATGCAATTCGAGAGAAAAACTTCAATATATAAGATAACTCCTGTAAAATGAAATTAGGTTGATAGAAACAAAAAATTTAAAAAGTTGTTTATAAAGTAAGATTTCTCTACTTCATCATAATCCCTTAGGGAATTTTTTGCTTCCTAGCATCAGTAGTGTCAGTGCAAGGAAGATCGTTTTACGACCAACCCACTGTGTTGGATCTCAGAGTGACGTCGTTGTGCGCAGAGCTTTGTGTCGAATTTAGCGACTTTGGTGACAAATTGGATAATGCTCTAAACTTTGAATATTTTATCGATCCGTCCCTTCGGAGCCTAGATACGCCTGAATGGCATAGAAGATTCTAGGTCCACCTCCATCTCTCGGGAACTATAAAAGGCCGACAGTCTCTAGCTATCAATGAATTGAAGTTGGAGTCACTGACAAGTAAGGGGCGAAGTCAAGCTAGTGCTTAGCTGTACTGTGGGCCTTGTTGTTTATTGTGGGAGCATCATCGAGTCGTGTGTAGCCAGTCTTGTGGTTGTTATACAGCTAAAGTGAAGAACAAGGAGAAATTTCAGCTCTCTGGGGAGACCGAAGTTCTGAGGATCCCTTCTCCTGCTGAATTCTATCTGGTCGCTTTGTTTGCTGAAGTCTATCACAGTATAGGCTGCTGTTGTTGTTGTGTTTCCGTTTCGGTAATAAATATTTGTCATCTTTCTGCTATGCTGTCTTTGAGTAAATAAACGCCATCGTTGTTTTTTTGAATCCAGTTGATTATGTTCCCACATCATACACGAACAAGATGAAATCTCTTACAATACAGTCGAGTAATAATTAATATACTAATAAATGTAGAGGAAAAACAGTTTGCACAGTTTTGATAAATGACAGATAACCTTAAAAAGATTTGTAGTTTCCTTTAGACGTGTTAATATCCATTAGTTTAGTTACATTAATGTCTCATTTTGAAGCAACACAAGGACTATTTTGGGAGAGACCTCGTAATTTTGAACCATTTTCAGATTACTAGTACGGCACTCTGAGCTGGCACTGCCCTCACCAAACGTCCACACCACACCAGTGGGAGGACGCTCAGCCTCCGACCGATTTAACGTACACCAGACCAACTTACACGTCGGCTCTTTGAAGCAATTGGGCGTCGAACTTCCTATCCTTCGGTTTTGAAGCCGAGATTTTACCACCAGGCCAACGCGGTCCTTCAATATCCATTGGCATGAAAAAGAAACGAAGAAAACATGGTGGAAGCAAATTGTTTTATATATGACGCAAAGTATATTATCGTATAAAACATTATTTTGGTAATCATTAATGTAGTTTTTATATTAATAATCTAATTGCAGTAGCTATTGTAAAATCTTTTCTACTCTAGCAAATGATTCAACGAATCCTTTATTTCATTAAATTCAGGGTCAAATAAGACAGTGCCTTTTGAATTTTTACTGGACTGGCCAAAAATACATTTCTTGATTATATCCAAAGAAATTTCATACTGACATCTTCTGAACAAAAAAATTCCTTAACAAATATGGCGGCTTCAAGTGTCTCAAAATGTGATGATGGGATATAAAAGTTTCTTAACTACAGCTTAGAAAGAAGTACTCTTGAAATAAAGTGTGAATGAAAGGCCTTGAATGAAGTGGTAGATGTTGAATGAAAAGGTCTTACGCAAGCATTTTAAGACGTCGGTTTTCTCAGGATTATACCATCCATCTTAAGTTTTATATCCTCGCATGGAAAAGAGTCGTCTCGGGGGCAAAAAGCTATTCTAAAAGAAGGATAAACATTTCAAAAATAAAATATCTTCGTAAGAGTACTTTTATGTTGTAAAATAAGATAATTCGTGTTTGAATTATATTTGTGGTTTGAAGAATGCAATTTTCAACTCAGAATTTACTTCAGAATTTAGAACGATATCTTAAAAAGAAAACTGCATGTTATAATAAATAATAATTTTATTTATTTTAAATTATATTGTTGTATTAAAATTTATTTAAATAAAATCTTAAAGATATTCTCATTATTTTCCTTCAAGATATTTAAAATATTTTTAAAAATACTTTAAATTGATCTATCTGAATCAAGGAATTACTGACTGTAGAATTTATTTCATTTTTTGTTGAGCAATAAAACATCTAATTTTACAAAACTATTCAAGTGTATATTTGACTCAGAGTTTTGATTGTGTTCAATATTTAAAAAAAATATCCGAGAAATATAATGTAAAATTGGAGTAAAATATTATGAAACAAGTTTTACCAAACGTTGTTTTTGGTTAATATTGTGCTTGAATTTATCAATATAGTGTTTAACAGACTTTCACAATTACACGCTATTAGTTAATCGAGAACAGCAAGAAAAATAAAAATAGCTCACCAAGAATAACAAATACAAATATTTTTGTTCCCTTTCAACGCTGTAGATTAGTTTACTTTTTTCCTTCCTCTCGCTAATAAGCTAACAATGCTTCAAATTTCCTTTTACGTAATTTAATTAACAATATGTTTACCGGTTGTAAGACAACACCGTGAACATGATCATAATGTCTTCGTTTTTACCACCACGGGGAAATTTAAGCTTGGAAGCACTTAATATTGGACTAAAAATTGCATAAACTATATGTTAGAAATTAGGTTGGTTAAATTCCTTGATGGAAGATTGAATAAAAATAGATAATATTTAGAGTTTTAAAAATAAAAATAAATTTGTTTAACCATTTTATGAAATAAATCCAGTTTTTATATTTTAAAAAAATATTCATTTTTAACGAGCGAAACGAAATGAAACAAAATCTTAAGATATTATCCTACTAGGAATCAATCACATTGAGGAAAATTATATTTATATTTAACTGTGCATTCAAAATTAATAGCAATTACCTATCTTTAGCATCGGTCAATATAAAAACGGAAACCATAACTTACATTTCGATATTCATAAGCATATTTCAGGAAGTAGCATAATTCTGAGTTCAATTTTTACAATCAATTGCTGTTTAAGCATCTGATATTATCAAACTTTCGTAACGACGCATAAATATCAGAACTTGCATTTAGAAACAATTGATTAAAGACAAGACCTTTCCGACCTTTCAGAGACCAATCACAGACTCTCCTCCCTTCCTTTCCAGTACTGAAATTAATGATACGGATTGGAGAGACTGATGGCAATGGTTGCATATGAGAATGACGGTCGTAACCTTGAGGTTCAAGTTCAAGGTTATAAGCTTTGGGATTTGGAGAGAAATTGTGACGGAATTTAGAGAAAGCTTCGTTTTTTTACTCAGAGATTAGTTACCAGTGATTGCAAAATAAGACAAACGTCTTTAAATATTTTACCTACCAATAAATTAAAGAAATAATGAAGAGATTATATCACGAATACCTAAACCTCTGCATTTTTTTTAACTAAGCATAACTTAATATGAGTTTTATTTCCATGACAAGGCTCTCCTTGAGTGGCTTTGTAATGAAGATCTAAGTAAATGTATAACCAATTGTTAACACAAGCATGGTTATTTATCGACTTATTATCGGTGTAAATGTAAACATTTGCCAAATCTATAAAGAATTTTTCATATAATCGTTTAAAAAACTTTGCAACTACTGACGAAAGATAAGCCTTTACATTATTTTTAAGCTCGTCATTAGTCAAGAAGCTTTGACCTCCTCAGCCCCTCTATTAAGTTGAAAGCTCTGGATTCATCTTTCTTCAATTTACGAAAGTGATGAAGAATGCTCAACATTAAACCACCATCAAATTAAAATGGGGAAATGGACGCAAGTTTGTTGCAACGAGTTGATTTTGTTGTTCGGAAGAAAAAAAAAGGTTTTGGAAACGCAGAACACAAGTGAAAAAAAACTGATTTGGTATTAATAAGAATGGAATTTTGGAGGAGCGGGGAATATACACCTACCAATGATTTTCTTTTGAAATTTTAATTAATTAAAAACTGAGCTGGATGTTTTGGACACTTTAGGAATATTATTGCAAAAAACACTAATTTTAAATTCTTTCAAAACTTCAAAATAACTATTTTTTAATGATGTCAGTTGGTTTTTGCAAATTGTTCTTCAACTACGAAAATAATTTTAAAAATGTTTTGTTCAATTTTTAGATTATTGCACCGAACTATACATTGCTTTCACGGTCCCATCATATTTTGAATAAAATGACTTTTTTCCTTTATTAAAAGCTAAGGAAGCTATTTCAGGTCTATGTACTTTAAAAGAAAGTAGATGTATCTTCCGAAAATTCTTTCGCATAACAAATTTCTTATTCATTTCTCCAATATAGATCTATAGATATTGAGAAAATCTCAAATGCTTCACATGACATTAATGAACAACAATAAAAAATATTAATCTTTAAACAGAATTTAGTACTTTTAATAAAACTATACGTGTGTAATAAACGTCTGATACGAAACATGAAGTTCTTAAGGAATTTTTGGCGCTTTATCCCTCGTATATAGAATACGCAATTGAAAATTGAATTTGTTATTAACTGATTCAAATTAAAATTTAGGCTTAAAATTATAATTGCAAAAACAAAATTAACAACCAAATTTCATAGGTTTAAGTAACTATGTCTTTGAGTTGCATCGTTTATATGCTTGTGAAAATACAGACCAACCAAAAATCAATCCTTTTACACATTTGTTTCCAGATTTGATAGTCATGTTGATAAATTTTCTACAAGACATAACAAGTGTATTTTTTCATTTTGTATCAATTGTTTTAACTTATATTTCAAGAAGTGGATTGGCAAATTATTTCTGAACGGATTTGATTCATGCATTGATGAGAATTTGATTTTAAAACTATATTCAAAATTTTATTTCTCCGTTTCAAAGTGGTTTTGAGTTATCTTTGTCTTAGGCTAAAGACCAGACATATAGTCGCTGTGTCAAAAATGGTATTTTACGAATTCTTAGAATTCAGAAGCATGGAGATTCTTCATAATGCTGAGTTCGAATTTTTTAAAAATAATTTTTTAATTGATGTACGAGAAAGTAAACACTGTAAAGTTAAAGATCCCAGAAAGCAAAAGCATAGATGAGCTAGGTAATTTTCGTTACTGCAGATCTCCATTAGTAAAGTACATTTATAGTAGGAGTTGAATATGTTTATAGTATTACATTAATATGGTTTTAATGCCTATGTCAATGCCGTGCATTGAATAAGGAAGCCTTCTTATGAGATGGAATTGAAATTTAGTACAATTAATGTATCTGGAGAATCAATCATCTGTTTGCCGCATGCGGATAGTACATAATTAATATAAAATATTTCTAGTAATTTACATGCAATTTTTTATTGTAAAGATTGAAAATATACTTTTTAAAATATAGTGATTGAAACGAAAATCGGAAATTATTGAAATACAGCAGATATAGAAATTTCTTAAATAAATAAATATATATTCTTTTGTAAAATCTGCAAAATGAAATAGAGAAAGACAGAGTTATTATGAAAATAATAAGAAAAGACCCAGATTAATTACAAAATGATGCCCGATAATATATTTGATCAATTGTTGTTTATCAGCAAAACTCGATATTAGACACTTATTTCATCTCAGATTTATTATTCGGAACGCGATAATTAAGATCGAAGGAGTTAATATAAAACATACTAAGTAGAGAGAGTTCTTCTGTATCCAACATTCCTTATTTTATTAGCATAAGTGATAAATAAGCTGCTACATATGCATGATGATATATAATACAGCCTGATGAATAGAGATGAATAAATTAATAATGATTATCATGACACATTTCGAAACAATAACTTCCGTAAAGAGAAACTTCATTAGTAGATGGCTTTGTTCAGCAAGTCTTTTGTTTGCATTTCATTATTCATGGAATGGTTAATAATAGAATATAATTATATTGCCTCTCATATTTTAAGGTCAATTATTTAAAGACAAATTAAGTACTGTTTCGTGGATTCAGAAACTCTCTATTTTGTGGAATTGGAATTAAAATATAATAATGGAAGAAAAACTATAATGCACTCATTATATATCCTCTTATGTCTTATTCTCCTTATGTTAACATTAATATAATTGAAGAATATTTTGATTAATTCATTTAGCGACAGTTAAATAGAATGGATTAATCGTTTGAAAAACGCAGTGAAATTAAATATAAATAAAATGTGTATTCCTGATTATTGAATTCCTACTATTAATTCACACTTTCCTTATATATTTTTTTTATTTATATGTCTTGTTCAAATTTTCAAAATTTCATTAAATAGTTTTTATTCCTCCATTCAACTTCAAATACATTTTTTGAAATTTGTAGTGGATGGCATTTAATGTTAATACCGTTTCTTTCAAATATTTATTCATTAGTTATTAAACTTAATTCCTTTTGAATACTTTAAATCGAGTTTTAGCAGTCTGTAACGAAACTTGAAATTAGGAGGCAGTTGCTCAATCTGTAAAATTGAAATTATACAAATTACTTATCTCTATTTCTGAAATTTAGTCCCAGTTACAGGTTTCATAGTAATAAAGTGCAGAAATAAACTACTACAACTGTCAGGAGAAAACATAAACATGGATATTTTTTATTCTCCTGTAAATATACCGACTTTCGTTTTTCTTCTTATTTTATCTCAGAGATTCAAATTAATTTCTGCAATTTCTCAGAAGAAATTTCATCTTTTAAAGTAGCTTTACGAAATTACCTTCATCTCTCACATGTCTATTAGATAAGATAAATAGTTTATTTTAAAATACGAAGTCTGGAAGTAAGAATTCCTTTAATTTCCTTTCCTTCCTGCCTTTTTTTTTAAAAAAAAAGGGTAGTTTTTTAAAAAAGATTCTTTAATAGATAAGAATTCATTATTTAATTTCCAACTATTTTCTGATAGACGTTATCAATTATTAATAGCTTTACTATTAAACAATCAATTTCCTTTTTGACACATCAATCTTTTTAAAAAAAACTAGTTTAAAAGAACTCGTTAACTTTAATTTAGTAATAATGCTTTTTAAAAAAATGCACAATATTGACGAAGTATTCTCAATGCTTAATTGTAATTTAAAGCAGCGAAATTTTAAAATTAGTGAAATCCTTACATTTGCTGACGTCTATATCCAAGATATTTTTTGAAACATCTTTAGCTATTAAGAGGGAGATAATAGACAATCGTTAAATTCGTGATTAGAAATCAGGACCGTACATCATGAAATAAAAGTTTTCGAAATATGTAAAATAATTATAAATTCTAGTTTTATGGATATTTTCCTATAAAGAATTTACATAAAAGTAATGTGTCTTTTCTTCATTAAAGAATTAATAGTGGGCGGCAGGCACTTTTCGATGGCATAAATAAGACTCATGAGTCTTCATAATTATTTTTTTTTAAATAATAGCAGGTACTTTGGCTGACGATCTCATTAGACTCCTCACTGCTATGTCGGGACACAGTGGCAACTAGCACGACTCTAGGAGTCATTGGTTTGGTATGAAATAATTTTTTTTTTCAAAACTGGTAAGTATTTCTAACAAGCAAACCCTCTTGCAGGAATGTCTGCTGAAGAATACAATAAGAAATTGATTTTCTTAAAATTGGTGGATGTATGAGAACCTGTGATTCTTAACACATTAAGGAGTCACGAGCTGTTGTCTGGAAAATTAGGTCCGATTGGATTATTGGTTTGTTCTGGGTCATTGTATCACATTTTTTGTTATTATTTTAAAATATACGATATGCTTCAGTTGAAAAAAGGTATTTATAGAGCAAGAATCACAAATTTATCAATTAGTTAATTTTTTCACTATTTTTCGATGAAATTTTGCATTACGTCTTGTAGTATTATAAGTATATTTGTTTTAGCCCTTGCATCGTATTACATTATTTAATTCTTCATTTAGTTGTTGTGTATCTTTGATGAATTTAAGTTATGTAAGTAAATTAATTTTTCAGTTTTTCAATAATTTTTAAGATTTAAATGTATATATACATGAGTATGTATATATACAGCTTATATCTTATTTGTCAATTAAAATTATTAAAAATCGTATGTCACATATTTTATCTTGGCGTGTGGAATTAATCCAAGGAAAGACATTTTCTTCTCTTTTTCTTATTTATTTTCGAACAAAAACATATACACTGATGGAAAAAAAATCCCAACACCAAGAAAAAATTATTGTACAGTAATGAAATTTTAGGAATACATTTGTCTAGGTAACATATTTAATTGATTAAAGTTTCAAGTTCACAGGTAGAGCCATTGGCAAGAAGAGCCATTTCAAATGTGAAATGTTGGTACATTAGTAACCGGTGTAACCGCCAGAATTTTGAATGCAAGTATGCAAACGTGCATGCATTGTGTCGTACAGGTGTCGGATATCAATTTGTGAGATGGAGTTCCATGCCTGTTGCACTTGGGTGGTCAATGCAGGGACGGTTAATGTTGGTTGTGGATGAGGCTGGAGTTGTCATCCAATGATGTCCCATACGTTCTCGATTGGAGAAAGATTTGGTGATCTAGCAGGCCAAGGCAACATGTCGACACTCTGTAGAGCATGTTGTGTTACAGCAGCGGTATGAGGGTGAGCCTTATCCTGTTGGAAAACACCCCCTTGAATGCTGTTCATGAATGGCAGCACAACACGTTGTATCACTAGACTGATGAACAAATTTGCAGTCAGGGTGCGTGGGATAACCACGAGAGTGCTAATGCTGTCATACGAAATTGATCCCCAAACCATAACTCCAGAAGTGGGCCCTGTGTGTCTAGGCCGCAGACAGGTCACTAGCAGGCGTTCACCTGGCCTCCTTCTAACCAACAAACGGCTATCACTGCGACCAAGGCAGAACCGGCTTTCATCAGAAAACACAACCGATCTCCACTCCGTTCTCCAATGAGCTCTAGCTTGACACCACTCACGTCGCAAACGGCAGTGGTTTGGAGTCAGTGGAATGCACTGTACAGGGCGTCTGTCTCGGAGCTGTCCTTGAAGTAACCGATTTGTAACAGTTCGTTGTGTCACTGTGGTGCCAACTGCAGCTCGAATTTCAGCTACACACGCAGTACGATTAGCCAGAGCCATACGCCGAATATGACGGTCTTCCCTCTCAGTAGTACCTCGGAACCTGGAACCTGGTCTTCTTGAGGCAGTATCTTCCCTTGACCACTGCCGCCAATACTCATGCACAGTGGATACATTCCTGCCAAGTCTTTCAGCAATATCGTGGAAAGAAACCAAACCTTCTCGTAGCCCTACAACAAGACCTCGTTCAAACTCAGTGAGCTGTTGATAAGGGTTTCTTCATCTTCTCAGGGGCATCCTTGACTAACATTAACCCACTACATCAAATCTCAACTCTAAATAACGATCACGAGCCTTACAGCGCTTATTTAAAGCAAACCACATTTGCATGTTCATAGTGTCGCTAATAGCACCGCACTTACGCGCGTAGCTCGAAATTTGAATCGACGTCAGCTTTCAGATGTATAAACACGCCTACCAAATTCCGTTTATCTAGCACAGCTCCTTCCTAGTGTTGGGATTTTTTTTCCATCAGTGTATATCAACACACATGAAGGATTATCACACATATATAAATAAACTCATAATATAAATATTTAAATGTAGAAACTGCCGTTAACAAAGAACGAACGAATAATTATTTTTGCTGCCAGCAAAAGTGCGAGTGGTACCTGCTTGCACCAATTTTACATCAGCACTCTGGCTGAAGTATTCACAATTATAAAGCTTAAGTGTGCTTCCCTCACATTCCAAACACATATATGGTTTAGAGCATATTGCGCCATCTATGTTCAGTATTAATTTTTATGAAATAAATAAGTATACAAAGATAAAAAATAAAAATAAAATAATGAAATGATAGTAAAAATTACAAACAATAAAATGACATATATACGTATGTAACAAAATTATCTCAAATCAAACAGAAAAGTGCTAAACAACGACAAATATGTTTATTTTATAATGATTAGATGTCAAATGAAGCATTAACTTTTTAGGAGGCTCTAGAATCAAGGATAAATTAAAGGTTTTCCACGTAATTAATCTTTAAAAAATATACTGCGCATAACGAGGAATGTTTGTAATTAGCAAATAAAAAAAATGAAACGAAAAGTTGTTTATTGAAGAACCAGGAAAAAGCAATTAAAGAAAAACGAAACAATTCGAACAAGATAATTAGTATTTCGGTTTAAGTAAATCCTTCATTCCCAAAATCAAACACATAATTTACTTTTTCCTCATTAACTTTTTAATTAGATGAGATACATCATTTTAAATACTAATTATTTCCAACAGTAAACAAAATTTTATGAATGTAGCCAATTAAATACCTGAGAAAAAATGAGTACTTTTTTTCAGTAACTACGAAAACAGATACATTTATATCTCGTTATATTTGTAATAAGTATTATCAATAATTTCTCATGTTTTTAAAAATAAGATCTGAAATAAATGTCATATATTTTTATATATTTTATGTTATATATTAAGATATATATTAAATGTTATATATTTTTTAAAAAAATATTTTTTAAATAATATAATATTTGAAAATAAGAAAAGTGATTCAACATTCGAAAACGCGGAAAGGAGGAAAAATTCAAAGAATTTCAGATATTTGTGTTTGGAAAGCTGCTAAGAATATTTTTTGTGTGTACTGTTGTCATTGTGTTCCACGATTTATAGCATTTTACTAGTCCGCTCATAGTAATGTCTTATGTAAACTGAAAAATTAAATTATTTGTAAAAGCATATAATCACATAAAATAGACAGAATCACTACCTACCGTACTTCTGGGATTAAGAGCTGCTCTAAGACTTGACAGCAATCATTCTATATCTAAAATAGTGTATGGCTCAAATATCAAATTACCAGATGAATCATTTAATCCAACTACAACTAAAATTGATTTGCCACTAGATTGCAAACTTTGGTGGAAGAGCTGAAACCAATTTAATCTAAAACCACAAGACGACAAAATATTCTTGTGCATAAGGCTTTGAGATTTTACTCCCATGTGTTTGTGCGAGTTGACAAGATTAAGAAAGGATTTCAGCCACTATATGTAGGACCCTATACTGTGTTAGGTCCATCACATGGTCCGTTAACTGCAATTATAACGATTTGCTGTACATCAAGTCCGAGATCACCAAATGATCATGGCGTTACTGTTTTGAAGAATTAATTAACCCTTTGTGATTGGCAAATTTCTCTGATGGGAGTACCAGCTAGTTGGAGCAAATTAAGAGTTATTTCTCCCTTAGTGATTTAAATCAAGTATATGCATATTAGAAAAAACTGAATTCGTTGAATCTGATTTATTGTGTTTAATGGTGTTTATAATACATAAAAACATAAATTTTTAATTTATTTTTCAAAAATTTCTGACTGCAGTATCTTACAGGTTACCACAGCAACGCTAGAATCATGTCGCGTCACCTCGTAATTTACAACAAATGCTGTTATTATAATTAGCATCTAATATTATTTTAACAGTGAATATTTAAAATCGTTTATCATTGCACTTTACAATCGTTTAGCTAGTGCGGACATCTCGTGGATGGAAAACTAATATGCCGTTACATTTATCTGTCAGCGATTCAAACCTAGAGTACGTCTCTTGTTTTTTCAGTATCGCCAACTAGGGCCAAGGGTACGACTTAGCTACTCATGCATCGCATTCGCTCTCACAACTCCCTTTTACAAGGGTGCACAATCACACACCTCACAGATGGAACACAGAGGAAGAACAACCATACCCGAAGGGACACCTCGGACCCGAAGGGAACCGGGGAGGCCAAGATCTCTGGGAAGACCTCCATCCCTACCACGACCATCGTAAACAAGGCCTCACAGCTTGTTTGTGACGTCACATGAAGAAGACGGTTGGCTACCGTGAGCGGGATCTCGGTTTCTTCTTCCTCAATGTTTTAAATTCATTTAAAAAATAACTATCTCTTATAAGACATTTAGCTTGCATAAAATTCAAGATGACTTATTTCTCCCCTGTGTGAATGAATGAAACATTCAAATTTTTTAAGATTTAAATCACAATGTAAATTTGTAAGATAAACACATTGGGGTATTATTGTTAATTTTCTTCCTGTTTTAATAGAAATTTTTTTTAATTAAAAATTATTTAATCTTTAAAAATTATTTTATCTTTCTCTTTTCTTTTTAAAAAAGATAATCTCTATTTAATTATATATTCTCTGTTTTTTTTAAAGTTCAAAATTAAATCAATCATTAAGAGTTCCAGCTTTTGATGTTTGTTTTTTTGCAATGGTAGATAATAAATGTATTTTAAATAAATTAACATAAATATTTACTTTCCAAATTACTTATGAACTATAATACTAATATATACTATAATATAAAATTTAACTTTTACACCAAATAATTCTATTGATCAAAAAGAATTACTATAAGTTTTTATTTTTTCACATTAAGAATTGCATTCACTTAATATAATTCATACACTTTAATAAACTAGTTTTTATTATATTTGGTTTTGCATTTCATTGTATTTATAATTTATTTCAATTCAATCTGAAAAAATAGTAAAAGAATACATAAATGAGCAAAAATCACACTTTGAGAACCATAAAATTTTATTTTCAGAGACAATAATAAAATACATTTTGTTTTCTAATTTTATTATACATTTAACACAGACAAATGAAAATAATTATAATACTAAATAATGTTAAAATACAAACTTATAAATAAGGTTAATTATAATATTAAAAGAAATGACAAAAATCAACAAACAAATTGAACTGATATTACTGGTTATGTTTGAAAGATCATCCCTTCTCTTTTTCCAACTAGCAATTTTTAATTTTCTTTCTGCTTTCCTTACAGCTAGATTTTTTCCTGAACTATAGCTTTAGATAAATTATCATTTTTTTTTTTCTTAATATAATTATTCAAAAATATATTTGTGGAACACCAAACAACTTTCCAGATTATAGAATGAAACTGACGACCTTCATCACATGATCCATTATCGCAGAATTCATTTTCTTCTAAAATTGAATATGCAATAGAAGCAACTTTAATTCTTTGGTCACGAAGTTTTAGGAATTCAGACTCATATTTATCGCATATGTTTTTAAATACTGCAAAATTAGAGAGCACTGCATTTAAAATATGTTTTTGTGGAAAAGACAGTTTCCCTCAATCTAAATTTTTTAAATATTCATATTCTGGGGACAATTTTATCTCTTTATCTAATTGATGTAAATATCTGCAGGCAGTGCACTTAGATTTTTTTAATAGAAAAAATGCAATATCCTGCAAGATACATTAAAACAGGAAGACTTTCTTGCAAATTCGAAATGTCTATTGGTTCTACTTTACCTCACCCACTTCCTCTTAAGAATTTATATGCGGATGGTGCTATAGTGTACAGCAAAGATGAAAATATCATATCAGATGAATAGCTCCGTGCATATTTGTTATTTCCAAGAAAAGAAACTTGCTACATCAAAAAAAAATTAATTGCTTGCGAGCTAACTTCAGAATTTTCTGAAAGATCTTTTAATAAGTCAGATATTAACTGGACTGTATCTTTTACTTCAACTTTCCCTTTTAATTCATAAATAAAATTTTCTAAATGATCAAGAATTTCTATAATTGTACCCGTTTTGTTTACAACTAATGGAAAAGAAAAATTGCCAAGATTTTTAACCTCGTGATCTGCAACTTATATACGAGCTTCTAATTTGGAAGAAATTAATAAAGAATGACTTACCTTCGGAGCATGAGAAGTGTCTAAACAAATAAAAATTATTTCACTTGCTTTTTGAATTATATTCCATGTAATTGATATAAAATTTTTGAATTTTAAAATTAAATCAGAAAAAGCATTGATTTTTTCTCTCTCTTCTTTTTTTTGCTATGTCCTGAAGACTGTAATTTAAAGCTGTTTTTAAGTTTTTCTTTACGTGTTGCCCTATCCATTGGAGTTTCTCTTTTTACTTTAGATTTTGAGGAAAAGTATGACGGCAAATTAGGGAAAATTGAAGGTACAGCACCAGGTAAAAGCCTAGAAAAAAAGTTTAATTTTTAATATTTAAAGAAATCAGCAACTTATTAAAATTTAAAATCAAAAACAGAATAGATGCTTTCTTAATGTATAAACTGAAAGTTAACAACATAGGTTGTATATGCGTGAAAAAGTGCCTCAAATAAACAGTGGCATTTCATTGTTCCTAAAAATTTTCAGACCTTTTATAAATGTTGCATGCATTCATAATTAAAAATTGCATATAACTAATGATATTTAAAAATAATAAATATTAATTGCTTTACATATAATCTGATGATTTATAGATAAACAAAACAAAAAAAAACTACATTTTCTAAGCCTATATGAGCATGCAATTCATATTGTTTTTACAGCTGTTTCTAACCTTTTTACATAAAATTTTAGAACAAAATATAAATTTAATCACTTTATAGTCGTGATGTATATAATTAAAAACTGTTTTTTCATTCATTAGATGATTTTAATCCTTTTTTATAAAGACCATAATAACAATATATCACTTAAGTGCTTAAAATTTTGGTGATAATTATTAAAAATTTCTGAAACATTTACCTTTTATACTCCAGTGGTACTTGAATAAGTTCTCCTGTATTAGAATTGAATGCTTCGCTAACAGTTAAAAACTGATTTTGTTTAAAATGTTTAGCACATACCTACATAAAAGAAACAAAAATTAGGCCTAAATCAGATTTTTAAAAATATGTATGAAGTATAATGAAAAAAGGTATCAATACGAAGACTTCTAAATATTGAAGAAATATTAAAAAAAGACTATCATAAGTAACATAAAACAAAGAAAATTTTTATTTAGCTAAAACAAACAATATTATAGTTATTGGAAGCGTAAGTAACTAAATCTAGAGCAAAACACAAAGATAAATGAAAGTTATATTTAATTTTAAATGTTTCCAGTTCAAAGGAATTAATTAAAAACTGTATTAAAAAATCAAACTTACCCTACTATATTTAGATGGCATGAAATTATCCCGCTTTATTGCCGAGATCCATGCTCTTCTACTGTTTTCATCGCATGGAAATGAAAATACAAGAACATTGGGGCTGTTTTTTGAGTAATTACTTTTACAATTGAGAACGCAGCACGTACTAGGCATCTTTATTACGATAAATTAAAATTAATATGAAAAAAAAAAGATCAGAACACTTTCAAACATAACCAATAACACAATCACCGCACTTTACGCCTACAGCCACCGTGAACTTACCGCACTCTATCATACAACTTGCGTTTAGAATTTTCTAGACAATCCGTCTTCAATCGTGACGTCACGGGCTGAACGCGTTGGGAGTTGTGAGGCCTTGTTTACGATGGTCGTGTCCCTACGCTAGGACGCCGCTGTACTGTTGTTATAATATAACTATATCGGTCTTTAATGGAATCATATTTATATGTTATATTTCCATAATCTTTTACCTGCAAAATCAGTATATATAAATATATTGTTTAGTTTAAACATTTTAACCTACAATACAATCAGGCATCTTTTAAAGAATCAAAACTAGTATCAATCACTCTCCAAAGCCTAATAATCAAAGAAATTAGCCACGACTATTATTCACTTAAAGTATCAATAAATATAGATTATCATTGATATGATATCATTATTTTATTCGGAAGTTAAGCAGCCTATAGTGAAGATTAGGTTGCCAATGTTTGATTAATATGTTACTGATTTAGATTATAATTCTAATCCGGGTATAATATCAAACTTCTATATAGTCATCAATTTTCAATCGGAAAATGCATTAAATAAAGCACAGAATTAAATTAATGAAATGCCATTACAATCCAGCTTTAATAACAGACTTCTGTACATGTATATATTTTTATGTATAATAATGCAGTAAATGAAGTTCAGAATTAAATTTTATATCATTTGAGTTACATTATTTAACAAATACGAAGTTTAAATTTCCATTCAGCTTTAGTAATATATTTAGAAGATATTGAATTTCCAAATAAAAATATTATATCTAAAAACTTGTCTGAAATAAATTTAACCAGTATTCCTGGCAGACCAGCTGGTTGCATGGCACGGCTTATTTAAAAATAATTTTAAAATTCTTTATTTATATAAATATTTATATGTTAATAGGTTGGAAATTTTTGAAATTACATCATAAGAATATAGATCGAAAATTAAATAAAATTGTCTTTTTAAATAATATATAAAAATTTCTAATTTTTTCTTGGTGATCTTCAGGATTCATTCGAATTAACATATTTTTGAAAAAAATTTTCTTATTATTATTTTAAAATTTGGAAGATTAAAGAACTTTTGAAAAATGCCTTTTTATAAGACATAATACTTTTAAATAATTGTAAGAAAATACGAATTAATATAAGATCAGGAAAGTGATGAATTTATATTGAATAGAAATATTTCTTTGATTATAGTATTTATAATGAAATCTATTTTCGGTTAGAATTATTGATTGTTTTGATTTCAATTTACGATTCAATTTACAAATTTCTATTGATTGATTATAAAAGATATTAGCATTTTGATGGGAAAAATATTTTTATCATTAATACATTGTTTTTAAACAACATCAGAAAAATGACACTCTGCAAAATAAGTAAACACTTTTTGTACCTTCTGTAATTAAATTGTTTCAATTATTTATGAGAAATATTGTTTTCATTAAGGATAAATTACCATGAATCAAAAAATAGTTAATAAAACTAAATATTTTTCTCCTTTCTTTATGTTTATTAAATAAATACCGTAAGCAAAAATTGAAAACTAAAAACAGTTACTGTCTTCTATTGGTTTAAATTACTAGCCAGAAGCAATTTTTACTTCCTTTCACTTTAAAGGCAACCGGAGAGGATTTTTTTTCATAATACACATTATCTTTAATAACTCAAAGGAAGCAAAATATTTAAATAAAAGCTGCAAAATTATTCAAGATTTACTTTTCTTTCATTTTACATTTACCTTTGTAGTTAGCTTTCGATTGAATTATTACTTATTTTCATCATTTACCGGTTTATAAAAGTGTAAATAAGAAACAAAAAATACCTTTAAATAAAGCCTTTTTGATCTTCTGGAATTCACTGGAAGTTTACTCGATTGAAAAAAAAAGTTGTTAAAAATGAAATATTAACCGAAGATTAATGAAGATTGAAAAATTTCAGCGGCAAAACTCAAACACAAGTTAATATCTAAGAGTAGAAATACTGCTGATAAAAATAAAATGTTATGAATTTAAGAAAGTTTTAAATAGAGCAGAACCTTCATTAATAAATAAATCTGAGATAAATATGTTTTGTCATGTATCTTGCACATAGTTAAACCGTATAATGAGAGGACTAATGAATTAACTTTGTGAATTGCTTTTGATAACTGTAATAAATGGCTTATTAATATTCAAACGTATGTATTTCCTTTTTATGAAATTAGAATCATCTGAGAAGAAAACTTAATAGTTATGGTTGCTTAAGGCCAGCGTACTGGTGATAGTTAATCATACTTTTTTGTTAATCAATTTGCTATTTGTTTTATCAAACTGATTTAAAGAAAAGATTGTTTGTTTATGAATTAAACTTGATAATTTTCAAAAGAACTTTGGAACTTTCAGCATTCAGGAACATTCTGAATAGTTGAATATTTTTATTTTTTCTTGTATTATTTATACCAGCATAATGTGTAATCATTATGCTGGTAAATTTGCAGGATGAAAACGGCGTTTTTTGAATTCGTGGTATTCATCCAAGAAATAAATTTACCGAACAACCTAGGAATAGTAAATTTTTTATTCTCTAGAATGTATACTAGCAATATAGAAATGCTATTATAATTGTGATACTAATGAATATACCAACAATTGCTAGTGATACAGAAATACTAGTGAGTTCATTAGTAATGTAAAAGTATTAATAAGTATACTAGAGACACTAATGAGTACACCAATAGTATACTAGTGATACAGAAATACTAATG
>JAPMOQ010019759.1:430180-472240 GCA_026543055.1 Argiope trifasciata | reverse complement strand
AAAAGAATTTATGCCTTAACATCCTCTTCAATATTCAAGTAAACATGCATAATTTAAGTTACTAGGAAGCGATGGAAAATTGGAAAATGGAGCAAAGGAATAAATACGAAACGATATTGAAAATTCGAAAACATAATTTGGAGGTTGGATGAGATACACTACTGGTACAAATGAAAGGAAATACGTTTCGTTCAATACGAAGTAAATATAGTTTTGCAATTTGTTTCTTTTCGATTTTGTGAGATTGCATTTAGTGATCGTTATAAATGGGTGACATATGTTCAAGCGTATTCCTTAAAAATTTTCATTAAATTTAATCCTTTTGTAATGAAAAATGACTCTTCATATTGCAGTTAATGGCCTTTACATTGCCTTGTGTTGTTGTTTCTTATGGCACTCGCCATAGAGAAGCCTGCTGATGAAGTCAGCTATTTATGCCGAGGTTGTGGAATAGCTTCTGAGGGTAAAGGATCCTGAGCACCTGATAGCAGAAATCTGACTTCTAGCTCATATGAAGATGACACTCACATAATCACTTTCACAATTCCTTTCCTTTTCACAAGTCCACACCTCACAGATAGGACACTGGGCTAAAACATCTGTGCCCCAACCAGGTCATGGGGAAGATGCGCTATTTCTAGGCCAGGACGCCGGCTTAAATTTCTTTAATAGATTCGTGCCATCGAAATAAAACAAGATTTAATGAAAAGTTATTTTTATAAATTTGGTTAAAGTGGCTAATATTATTTTTTTTTGCTCTTAACTTTATGTATTAATTAAAAGAATATGAAATTTTTTTTTATTTTGCTTTGTTTTGTGAGATTATTTACCCACCTAAATGTGAATATGTGATATTTTAATGTCATCATATTTGATGTTTCTTAGTTTGTATCTTCCTTATTTAATTAGCGTCAGATTTTGAAGTAATACTTGATCCGTTTGGGAACAACTGCTTAATCCTGTTCTTTGGAAGTTGAGTTGGGAGTTAATGGCACAAACTCCATCTCTGGCTAAGCTGCGCCAAATCTTTGAAATTAAAATATTTAAACCAATTGATAATAAAATCAAAGTATGAAATGCTTACAAAATCCAAATGTCTAAAAGCAAAATTATGTACATCATGTAAAAGCGTAACAATGATGTATAGGATTGCACTAAAAGGTGCTATTAATGTTTATGTATGATTATAAAACCCAAAAAGCTCATCATGCGGGTTATTGGCAAGAAACTCTTCGAATTCTGGTCGAGATTTTTGTAAAAATGCAAGACGCTGTATAGAAAACCGTGGGCATTCTACAAGAAAAGGGCACAAAAGGGTATTGGCTACCCCATCAACAAATGTTGGTGGGTGGATCGAATGTGCCTAATCCTCAGCTTAGTTAAAATTATGCCCAGTTTTCTTCTGTTTAGCGTGAGCTAGAAATCTTTTGCAGGTTTAAATCTATGAACCTTATTGCGAATCTGTGCATCCCATTCAGTTTACCATTTGAAATGCAATATGTGACATATATATTTCTTGTAATCATAAAGAGGAATCTGTGCTGGCAAGATAGTAGTAGCCAATTTATCTGCTATATCAGCCTTTTCATCTCCGGGATCTTTGTAAAAAGTATACTTATGAGTTTTTATATTCTCTTCGAACTTGCATGCCCCATCAGTAAGGTCAGTCTATTACACTTCAATGGATTTTATGCGTATTGCAGATTTATTGTGGGATTGGTTCTCCACAACTTGATTTCCAATTTCAGACATATGTTCCGTTTTAAACTCGACACATTTGTAAAGTGTTTGTAGAGGCTATATACGATGTTATCATCTTTCTCCTGTTTCAGGGGCCGTAGTGGCCTGGTGGTAAGGTCTCGGATTCGGAACCGAAGGGTTTCAGGTTCGAGACTCGATTCCACCAAAGAGCCGTCGTGTGAGGGGGTCTCGTGCAAGGTAAATCTGTCAGGCCAAACATCCTCCCACTGGTGTGGTGTGGAGAGGGGGGTACCAGTTCAGGTCTCGTCCTCGTCATCTGACCATGGTTTAAAATTACGAGGTCTGTCCCAAAATAGCCCTCGTGTTGCTTTAAATGGGACGTTAATATAACTAAACTTCTCCTGTTTCAGTTTAATACCATGTTCGTTTCTTTTTGTGTGAAGAATGAGCAGGGATTTTAAAAGGAACGGATAGGCAATAGTTGAGTTATCATTCTATTCTAATACTAAGTAGACCGGTAGTTAACCAATCTATTGGAATTACCCTTGAAAAACGGTAATATAACCACGTGCGATAGTTTTAGTCCCAAGTTATTTTGTAGTTGTTTTTGTTGTCTAACGGAGCCATATCAATAAACAATATACCATTACACTAAACTGAAAAAATAAAATGTTCAACAACATTCCATTCTTAATTATCAAACACGGTTACTCAAGCCGATTAAAAAGCATGTTTGTAATATTGTAAACAGTTATCAATAGAGCTTAAAAATTCATAATATAGTTTTATAAATTAATATAAAATTTTTGTACAAGTGATAATCATCTAGAATCATATTTTATAAGGATCCTTGATTAATGTTGCCATAAAAAAGATCAATATTTATTTATCCTCATTAGTGATGCTAGGCAAAAACTTTAATTTTATAATAGAATTAATTTAGAATTTAAGCGGTTGCAATGGCATCTAGTTAAAAAATAATGAGCCGAAAAATTGGAAATGCCCTTGAGTTTGTATTCAAAACGTTTTCTTAAATGAGACTGAATCAACCGCTTGTTTTGTTTAGAGGATTTTGGCTCGAAATCTTGACAAGATTAATTCTGATAGTTAATTAAGTGGAAATTATCAGTTTATCTTTTTTAATTAACTGTATGCTGAAAATAATTTAAAATGTCCAACGTTCTAACTTTCCATGACGGTTAATTTAAAATTCTTTACTATAAGACTTCTACAAATGACAAAAAAAACCTTCTTTCAAGTGTTTTCGCAATATATGAATGCATTACTATTAAAAATAATATTTATTAATGGTGTTTGGTTGAATTAATTAGTGAAAATTAATTAGTTAATATTTTATAATTTTTGGACATTAGTCTATATATCCTTCTTTATAATTTTATATTTATAGAAATTAGCTGATGTAATTTCAAATTTCTACATTCTATTATAAGTACGAGGGCAATCCCCAAAAAAAGGACGTAGAGAAAGTTTTAATACGGTTGTTGGCAACACTGTTGTGAGTGTTGCCTTCTCAGCTACCACATAAGCACGCATGCACTTCTCTCGGAAGCTCAGTCTTGGTTTGGAAGCCATTTGAAATGGAACTCCCGGTAAACGTTACCGCAAAGAGCGAAGTGCGCGCAGTTATTCGATTTTTGAACGCAAAAGGCATTAAACCGGTTGAAATTCACCGCCTATTGACGGAAGTGTGTAGACAGTCGTGCATGGATGTCAAAAACGTTCGCGAACGGTGTAGAGAGTTTACAGCCGGTCGTACTGAAATTCATGGCAAAGAAAAGAGCGGGAGGCCGTCGATTGCCGACGAGACAGTCGCGAAAGTTGAGAACTCATGCGTAAACATCGGATGATCACTCTGGATGCTCTCTAGATTTTGGTTCCTGAGGTTTCCAGAAGCACAATCCACAGGATTTTAACTGAAAAGTTGTAAGTTTCAACGCTTCCTAAAGGGCATGGCGGCAAGCTGGTTTGACATGGGCATTGTAAAACTGCCACAACGTCTGCAAAAAGGCATCGACCGAAATGGCGATTACGTTGAAAAATAAAGCATTCTTCAATCTTTAAAGTGATGTAGCAATTATAGAAAATAAACGGTTCTTTGTATATCTAAAAATATAGACCTTTTTTTGGGATTGCCCTCGTATTATCGTACATTATTTCATATAATTTTTCGATAGTGCTTAAAAAAGTATATAAAATATTTAAGATAATATAAAGTCATGATTATGTAAAATTTTTTAAACTTGTATCAGATTATACGAAACTAGAAAGCTATTTATGAAGTTTAACCTTCCAGAAGAAACGCTCGTCATACCGACATGAAAGGTCGTGCGTTTTTCCCACATACTCTATAGTAAAATGTAAATTTTCAAAGGCGTAACTAATAAAATTATATTGTAAATAGCTTAGGATTAATAACTACAACTACTTTAAACATTTTTTTATTTAAAAAGAAGGAGAAAAAATATAAACATGCATTGCAAAAACAATATGAAATGACCACAGTTTAACTGAATGGATTTTAAAATAATATAAATGAAATTGCCGATATTTTGACAGAACAATTTTCATATAAAATATAGAAGTGCAAAAAAATAATAATACAGAATTTATGTATAAAAAGGAAAAGATAATTGAAAGCTAGATATGGAAAGGGAGAAAATAGTTTCATCGTTATTTCATTACAGCGTTGCAATTTCAGCAAATGCGCTTAGTTTGCTCCAAACATATACATTTCTGGCAAATTTCACAAGTGAAACTTGTGACTCTAGTCCGCTTTTCTTTTTGGCAGAGTTTGCAATTTTTCCCCTGACGTCTCATCTTCCACTTCATTAATACCTAGTTCGGCTTTTCTCTTTAGCACCTTTGATTTTAGTCCACTTTGTAGAGACTTGGGTGCTTTTATTCAACATTTTCTTTCGTAAGTGCATTTGCCAACTGTCGCCAGTCTAAAACAACACATATTTATTTATTAAATCATACAAAATTAGATGTAACAAAAACTTACATGAAACCTATTAACACCACAAACTTACGACAATTGAAAGTAGGTCAAATGGAGGGGGACAAATAGCCTAGGACAGGCGTTCCCAGCGCCACCAGATCTAAAGGTATAAAGCGAAATTCATGTCTAGTGTATCTCTCACATAAGCCCACCCGCTGGAAGGTTAAAGTAAAAAACAAAATATTATATGAAAATCATGAGAGTGGCATGAAAAATTTATTTTAATCCTGATATAAAATTAAAATCATCTTTAAAACATCTATTTCCTGAAGCCTATTAACGAATCTAAGGAGAGGCATATCAGTAAAATTCAAAAATCATATGGATGCCGTCTATATTAATAACCAAATGGTAATAAATACTTATCCAGCAAATATCTATACAAATAAATTTTATTTAGTAGTTAAAGTAGAATAAGACAATGATATGTTGTTGTGGCAGCCTTACAGTCATAACAAAAGGTAAAATTAATAGGTTTTTAGTGACAGAATAAAATATAATTATAAATATGAAGTGAAAACTATGTATCTAAATTATAGAATGTGTTTTCTATATTTTCGATATTCTACAAGGGATTTTCTACTAGCTTTACAGAATGGGAAAAAAATCCATTATAAAGTCATAACAATCTCCCTGACCTTGGATTATTTTTCCTTATAGATATACAAAAAAAAACAACATGTAAAAGAATTTATTGACTTTGTAATATATGCTTCGGTACTGTGAAAACTACATTATTGTGAATAAAAAAAATACTCCACATCGCTTATATTAGGGCATAATTTTGCTTTCACTTAACTAATAATTCTTTTCTTAACACGTCATATTAACACTGCTGTAAACTTACTGTCTTTTCATTTTATTGAGTTTTATTTTTGATTAAACTTGTAACGGATAATAACTAAAGAAACACTTAAGATGCCTATGGTAAAAACAACACTCTAAATCATTTAATTACAAAATATATAGAGACATGTATTAATTGATTTCCCAAATAAATAAACAAATACATTTTCCTCATAAATTTCAGTTCATCATTTTACATAAATGTTATATTTAATTGTGATTGATGAAATTTTTGGGACGAATGGATTTACATACATGTATATATTTATACATATTTTATATATATAACATCAGATATATTTTACATAATTTGCAAGTTTTATTATCATAAAGATCAAATATCACTGCATCGGGGGAAATTATTGGAATTCTTAACTGATATTATTTACATAGGAAACATACTATTCACAAATATCTTTACTTTGTGTGTTCAAAAGGCAGGAAAGTGCAGTTGAGATGTCAACTAAGTAGATGCAGTAGAGATATAGAATATCAACTGGGGGACAGAGCAGATTAGTAGATCTTGACAGCGATATTATAAAACCTTTAGTCAGACCAACGGCATGGATTTAGGAAATGAATCTTGTGAAATTGAAACCTAAATCATGAGAGATAACGAACTCTATCAACTGGAGATCTATTCTCGTCAAGAAATGTGGCATAGTATTAGACATACATTATTCTCCCATATTCTTCATTCCGTGAATTGCATGGGCTTGGTAGTCAAATAGATGGTCGCGTGCGCTTCATAAATAAATTGAAATGGAAGCTGAAATGTCAACAGATAATCTCCAGTAAACTTGCGGTTCTGTGTTCCAAAATAAAAATACTTTTTTGTAATAGCGGATGAAAAGAAAGATAATTTATCGTCTATTTGAAATTAAATCTTCAGCATAAAAAGATATTGTATTATTCGAATTGTAAATGTTGTTCATAATGCATGCAAATCTAGGGAACTGTTAATCAATCATATTTTACGAGAGGACATTTTACGTGTTAGGTAGTCTAAAGATATCAATATAAATGAAAGTTTACGGCTTCAAAACAATATAGGAAAGCAAACTCATTTACAAAAAAACTCTCCAAAAATACGTATAGCTTCCATTAATGCCTTTAGCTTTTCATATTCCCGATATCTTTAACTGGCTACAATTTTCTGAGCTATTGTTTATTTCAAAAAACTATAATAAAATATTTATCCAAAACATATTTTAGGACATTTTGTGGTTCAGTATATTAGCCTATTATACAACTGCCATAAATTCAAATGTGTATTACTAATAATATTTTTAAAATATCTACAAATCTAAAAGATAATTATAATTTTTTTATTTCCCATCAGTACTTTAAGATTAGATACAGGAGCTAAACCACGTAACATTCCTTAACCAACTATTATTTCATTATTACCTTTTACCTTGCAAACTTAAATGTACCTAAAATTTATTTCTACATTTCAGAGTATATACAGTATAGCACAATTGACTAATCTATATTACCTATTGGCACACAAGATTACCAACTGAAAAGACGAAATCATTATGCAGACAATGCTCGCATAATGCTTTCTATTTCATTTGCCCTAACGAGACTAATCCCCTATATTAACCTACTAACAACGATGGCCGCTTCGTTATATTCACATAATCGACTTCTGGTGCTCACAGAACCACTGATTCGCAACGGATCCATTTAAAGATCACCAACCCTCTGACCAGATGTGCGATTACTTGAAAAGGCGAAGGAAAGATACTAGCTTAGAATGAACTAGAAATTCATGTATCCACATAGATCATTCCTCGTTAGCAGAATATTAATGCTCTAAAAGGGTGAGCAGGATCATTTAAATTGATTTACTCCCTCATTCTAACCTTCCCTTCTCTATTATATTATTAAAAGCTGGGATGTACTGTAAGCTCGTGGTTTGGTGGAAAATGCCATTACTACGAATATCACCGAGCTGGCAATAATGATGTTATAATATTACTCTTATAATTATGTTGATACATGGAGGTCTCGTTAGGGTTAAAAAGGATATGTGAGAAACTGAAGTTTGGCATTGATTAAAGATGTTCAAGATTAAATGTTTTAATTATACGCTAATTTCAAACAAAAACATTTTAGAAGCTAAACAAATATTTTTAAAAAGTGAATTAGCATATTGATTATCGAGTCTGTTGGTGTTCATGCATTCAAAGGGTTTTAGTATTTGATTATAGGCAATACAGAAGAGTAAAAACAGTCAAAAAGACAATTGCACTTGTTATCGATGCTTTAAAAGTATCACTGAACAAAAACAAAATAATTGACAATTTAGAGATGTTTTATAATGTTTTATTGACAATTTAGAGATGTTATTATTTTACATAAAAGGCTGATTTAATGTATATAGGTGTAAATACTATAATTGAATCTTTAAAAAAATTTTAAGGAATTTTGTAGATGGCAATTAGAGCATACTAAGGGTAAAACAGGTCTTTTTTTCCCCTTTTACTTAAAGATAATTCCTTGATAATGCTAGATAAGCAGTCATGCAATTTTATTATATTTGATGATAAAATATATGAGATTTTTAATTCATTAACAAATTTTAAAGA
This sequence comes from Argiope trifasciata, assembly GCA_026543055.1. Lineage (NCBI taxonomy): Eukaryota > Metazoa > Arthropoda > Arachnida > Araneae > Araneidae > Argiope > Argiope trifasciata. The sequence continues at coordinate 464,074 of JAPMOQ010019759.1, read as the reverse complement.
CATATTTTTAGAAGAAATTATCTATTCCATTATTTTATAAGATGAACAGAGTCGGAAAATCGCAAGCGTACATCGCTTAAAGAATATAATTAATCAAGTCAATACCGAGCATGAAAATAAAATCTGTGAGTGAATGAAAGAGTATATTGCAATTCAAATTTTCCATCACTATACATTAATTAGAATGAAAGCGAGGGATGTTTATCAAATATGGAAGGGAAAGCAAAAGCCTGATTTGTTGAACGCTCGTTGCATATTTTTGCAAGTCATTCATCACAGGATTTAGATTAAAGCTTATAGTATGCAGTGGATGTTAGTTTAGTTTAGTTATATTAACGTTCCGTTTAAAGCAACACGAGGGCTATTTTGAGACGGACCTCGTAAATGTGAACCACGGTCAGATGACGAGGACGACACCTGAAGTGGCACCCCCCCCCCTCTCCACACCACAACACACCAGCGGGAGGACGTTTGGCCTGACAGATTTAACGTGCAAGAGACCCCCTCATACGACGGATCTTCGGTGGAATCGAGTCTGGAACCTGAAACCCTCCGGTTCCGAAGCAGAGACCTTACCACCAGGCCACCGCGGTTCCATAGTGGATGTTAGTGTTTCTACCATATGCGTGGAAGAAAAAGAGGAATGGAAAACAATGTCGCCTCTCCACGTAAATGTCGTTGATTGATTCTGAATGAGATGCCTTAGATTAATTTGAAAATTGTGAAGTATTAATTAAATTTTAATAGTTAATTCAAAATGTAGTTCAAATATATCTCTAATGAAAAATTTGAAAGTTATCTTTCATAAAATGTCGTGGGACATATTAATTGAAGATAAAACTATCCTTTTGGATTAATTTCATTTATTTATTCGAATGTTGCGTTTAATCAGACGAAAAGAGTCAATATAGTAGCAGTTAGGACGTCAGCATCTCGCCGGAGCTGAACACGAATAACTCATTTAAGAAAAAAAAATTAACTTAATTTTGGGGTTTTAGAAATGTTTTTCTCTATGTGCATTTCATTTTCAGTTACTGAGATTCTTGTATGAGTTTTGGAGAATAAATTAAGATAGATGTCAATATATATTCAATGCATGTTTGTTAAAAATTTAATTAAGATTTATTCCTGTAATGTAATTTTAGGGGCACGTTTAATGATTTTATATTTAGTTTTTATAGTTTTATTTTAAAACTTTGTTTAATATGATTTGATACACTGCTGAATTTATTTCACCATTAAAAATGCAATAATTTATATAATGCAGTGTGCCGAAATATATAAAATTTTAAATAAGAATCAAGTTTTGAGAGGCAAGGCATATTAAGTTTTATCAAACCACAGCAATTACATTATTGTAGAAAGTTTTCGAGACGAGTATCAGAATTTACATTCGTTTTTTTAAAGAAACAACTTATCTATTAATGTTTTTGAATTTTTTGTTTTGAAATTGGATTTAATAAATTTTTAATTCCAGTTCAATTAAAAATTTATTAAATTCAATTCCACCCCTTTTTTTTTGTACTTTAAGAATCAATAACTAACATATTTCAAAAACAAGCATAAATTAATAAAAAATAAGTATTTCCTTTTTTATACAGACACTAAATGTTTTAAGTGTAATTCAGATTTCCTTTTGATTCTAGAGATAAAATCGTCTCTAAAATATAAAAAATACATTTAATAAATGCGTCAAAAATACACTCATACATATGCATGTATAAAGGAATTATTAATAATTTTAAAATAATTCCTTCATTAAAGATAATATTGACAATTTATTAAAAAAAAATTCATAAAAATATGCATGAAAATATATTTGAATTCGCCATCAAAGGGTATTTTCCAATGCCGAATTCTAAACGCTAAGTACTTATTTAACATAAAATTTACTACTACGAAAGTGTAACTGAAGATGCAAACACATTATTGAACATATATCTTAACTGAGAAAAGGAATAAACTACATCTAACAATCGTTTATTTGCTTAGATGATAGATAACTCTCTACATATGAATGATGATATCACATGCTTCCTAATGAATGGATGCAAATAAACTAAAAGTGATATCTGCACTTGCCTCTATAATTAAATTTAATATAAAACATGGTATTATCAAATGCTCTTCTTTCATGACCATTATATTTACTTGCATTAGCATTATATGTAAACTGAGTAAAACTAGCATGTAAGATTTGTTTTGATTTTAATAAATGCACTAAATGTGGATTGTCATTTAAAAAACATCTTCATTTATCTTCCATTCATTTTTTACGTTTCTCAATAAGAAGAATGTATTAATGTTGAGCTGTTTTAGCGTGTGAAATGTAACAATTTGAAGAAAAAAATTACTTGGACAGATAAATTAATTGTTAGATCTTATTTTGATCAAAACATTTTCAAAGATAGAAAATTTCCTTCATTAAAATTAATTGTATACCATCTTTGATATAGACACCCACCTGTAGAGTAGAAAAAAAAGAGGAGGAATTGTAGAATATTTCCTAATATTTACGTCCATATAAGTCAAAAAACAGAAAATGCAAATACCTTTAAAAGTCGTAAGTTTCAAATTTGATACCGGGTTTTAAAATCGAATTGTACACTTGTAATTGGTTTGTTTTAATATTTATGCTACCATTTCATAAGGTTCTTTCTAACAAAAGTTTAAAAAACGACGTCAGCTGACAAAATTGCTCATATAATTCGACATTTTATTTTCTCGCCTTATTAAACCAGTGACATATTTTTAGAAAATGTTTAGCAGAATACATCTTTGAGGCATTTCATTTCCCAAAAAAATAAAACTAATTTTGAGGTGGGTGAGTATCTTATTTTTACTATAATATAATTAATTTTTGCAAGAATTTTTTTTGAAGAATTGATAAATTATTTTTTTCGAAATAAATATGTAGAAAATGTTTTGGGACTTTATTATTATTATTTTCCCTTTTATACAGCAACTACAACGAACATAATCTATGAGTTAAGGACTGATAAAACGGTATATCATCACGAAACAAATTTAATTGAAATTATGTTTTAAAAATGACATTGAAAATAAACTAATGAATTCAGTTTTCCAGTCCTTTCTTTTCAACGATTTTTAGCATCATTTCTATTTTTATCTACTTTTATTTGATGATTTCAGCTTTATTTCATTTATTTTGTTTTACAGTTTTTTTATTTTCAAAATCTTAATATTTAGATAGATTTTTTATGTTTAAAGCGACTGCTATGATTTTAATGTCTTCAAGAAGATTGTCATAAGTAATAATATATGTTATATTTTATTATTAAAAACGGAAATTTCCCCCAAATATTATAAATTATGAACTTTCATTTTCACTATTAAGGAAACAAATATTTGCATCAATTTCTAAACTCAACTGCCAGAAAATAAATATTTAAACGTATACAAAGACCCTAAATCTCGATTTCAGAATTAACGTATTCACTTCTTTATAAATCATGCACAACGCATGAAAACTGGTGTTAAATCTGTTCCACGTTCTTAAACAGAAGACACTGTCTTAAAAATAAATCTTCAAATAATTCTTGTAGATACATATTACTCAATATTTTAATCGCAATGCTCGTATTCATTGAGAATTTTGAATTTTCCCTTTCATTTCATTTATTGTATCAAATTTATTCTTCTGTATTAGCTCCAAACACTTTATTGTGGATGATTGTTAAAACATTTCCGAGCAATCGACTCCTGGTATAGATGGAATCCCTAACATGCTTCAGATTATATCAGAACAAGTGGTCCTTGAAATCATATGCATTAAGTTCCCGAATATTCGCAATCAGAATTCGAATGTTTACGCATTTATTAATCTACATATATTACTGAATGGTGTATTAATGCGTAATGAATAGCAGATGCATGAATGGAAGCATTTAATAAACTTTGCACTACATTTCTCCATTTTCCTTCCGTTCACAGTCTTTTAGTTTAGTTACTTCAATTAACTAATGTTATAAACTGAATTCTGAAAAGTAATAAATTTGCAGAGACACATACAAACATTATATTTTAAGTTTAACTTATTTTGAGGGGATAAAATATCGATAAAAGTAAAGTTTATTTTGTTATTGCTCTATTTCTCATTAATGCAATCGAATTAGCTTGTCTGTTGATATTTTTTTAGCATCTGTAGTCATACAATTCCACAAACTTTTTTTATTTCGTCGATTCCAGTGGATTTTCTTTTATTCTTCTTTACTTATTATACAGTATCTTATTATACTTATTATCATCTTTATTTATTATACAGAAGAAATATAACTTAGAAAATATATTGTATCAGGTCATGTTATAAATTAACTTTATCTAATTAGCTATACCTTATATTACTTTAAACACGATTAAGAATTAAAAATTGATACTATATCTAAAAATGTAAAAAAAAAAAAATGTTTCTTTTGCTTTAAATAATGAGGAGTAAATAATCTTATAGTCATAGAAATAGACTATTACTCTGTTATACATAGATTCATCAATACTTATCATTTAAAAATTAAAATAAAATCCTGTAGTTTATCAATGAAAATTGTCTTAAAAGCCAAAACATTTGCAGATGTAGATTAATTAAAATCTAATCTTGCTGTACATTAAAAAATGATTAATAATAGAATAGAAATAGCCATAGAAGCAACATATTATGGTAATATACATTAATTATTCTATAACTATAATTTAAAAACAGAAGTTAAATACTATAGTTTCATTTTTAAATTCATCTTAAAAGCTAAAACATCTGTAACCGTAGATTAATTAAAATCCAATCCCCCTGATTTACACTAATAACAGTGATAGTTTTATAACAACAAAAAAACCATAGCATGCTAATATGCATAAATAAGTCAATAACAATAATTTAAAAACACAAATTAAATCCTATGATTTCATTATCAAATTTATCTCAAAAGTCTAAAGATTTATAGCTGCGAATTAATTAAAATTGAATCGTTTTTTAGTAATAACAGTAATGATTTTTCTAGACATTAAAACAACATGTTACGTTATTACGCATAAATATATCAATAATAATAGTTTAAAATATAAATTAAATCCTATAGTTTCATTATGAAGTATTTAATGTTACTTGAATTTTGAGTTTTACACCTTTATCTTCTTAAATAAGATTGGTACTCTCCTTTGATGAATCGGAAATGTCTTCTGAAATTGGTACATCGGATTCTTAAATCGGATTACGATAAGAGCATTGCTAATTCCTGTTCCGCATCAGATTTATTTATATAGACATATCAGATTGCCCCTTTATCACATAAATTAAACTAGTAAATCATATTGTTTTTACTAGAAACCATTAATAGAAATATTAATTGATAAATTTAGGTGCCTTTAAAGCCAATATACAATTTAACTTGCTAATTTTGTTTATTTAATGAGTTAATAATAATTTGAATAGCTCATAATTAATTTCTTTTCCTAATAATAGGTAACTCAAGTTCCAATTTTGAAAGGATAAGATTAGTTTATTTATTTTCAGAATGCTGTTACACGTCTTTAAAATAAGAATGTCAGTTAGAAAAGAGTTTATCTTAAATGTTAAAAGATTTATTACTGCAGATTAATTAATGTCCAATCATCCGGTTTTTCTTTCATACTAATAATTATTAATAAATACTAATAATAATTAATTAATAGAAACTTTTTGAAACTTTGACTTCTGGATATTATTTTGTTTAATTATTGTTGTTATTTTATAAGAAGAAATCTATTGCTGTAAGCTATCCTAGAAAGTGGAAATATTTTTATGAGAAATAGATAAAATAAATAAATGAAATTAAAAACATTAATACGAAATGATGACAGTTTGCTACCATCACAAAATAGATAGATTCATTTTTTTCATCTGAAATAACTGGTATCCAAAATCGCCATAATAATTAGGAATTTATTATTTTTTTCAGAAATAAATGCCTGACTGCAATATATATGAAGAAACCTCAAATGGAAGAATTAATAGAGGCGCAAATGATTATTATTAATGGATTATGTTTTAGTTTTTTTTGGCAACGGTAGTTTCGACGTTCCTGTTTGTCAACAATTTTTTGAGTTCTTTTCGGGATTTTTAGCTATAAATGAGAGCCGTAAACTTTCTATGTAGCTATTTCTGTCATTTAGCGCTTAAAAGTAGATGGACATTAGTGACAAATTATACTATTAATGACTCTGCAATGCAGTATTACGTCACTTATTTTTTATATGTGTTATTCTTCCTACGAACCAATTGATTTAGCATGGAAGCTATAATTAGATATTTTGTTCAAAAATATTAAATGTTATGGTGCAGAGAGTTACTTATTTTGTAGATGTATAATTTTCTATTTATATTCTAGAAATTGGATACGATAATAAGGATCATTCAAGAAACCAGCTTACAAGAATTTTAAAGAAATTATTTTTGCTAAAAGATCTTATTCTATGATTAAATTCATGTGATTTCTTTTTCAAAAAACTCTCTCTGTATTAGCACTCAATGAAAATTGCAAAATTGGATCTGTTATCTAAAAAATAGAAAATTTACAATTTATTCCATTCTTTTATTCCAAATCAAGGCTCTGACTTCATATTAACTTTAGGGAACTGAAAAAGATAACATTATTAAATCTTATTTGAAATATAAATGGTGACTTTTCTTTAATAATCAATTAATCTAACTTACTTTAATATTTAGAAACATAGAAAATATTGCGGATGTGTTAACTTACGGAATACTCATATTGTTACAAAACTGCAATTTTGTTTCGCGGCACAAATTGTGTTACCATAAGAAATACCGTTTTACGATCTGCCATGAAGCTAGCGGAGCGGGTGTCACGACAGTGATTTCAGAGCTTGGCGAAGATTTGGAGACAAAATGTATACAGCTGGAAACATCGGGAATTTTAACGATTCGTCCAATAGAAATGGAGATGCTTCCTGATTGGCCCAGAAGGCTTTTGCTCCACCTTTCGGGAAGTATAAAAGGCATGCAGTCTCAAGCTGCAGGGTGAATTGAAGAGCAGTTGGAGTCGTAGACCAGTAACGAGTCTTACAGAGGATAATGAAGTTGCAGACGTTGTGTAGAGCTACTGCTGAACCGAGTTATTTGCCGAGTCCTCTTGTCTATTGTATAAGCAGCATAAAGTTGCGTGTGGAGTAGCCAGTTGTGGAAATTTATGAGTAAAGCTAAAGCGAGGGACAGTGGGAAGTTCAGCCTTTTGGAGAGACCGTAGAGCGAAGCTCCGAGTATCTCCTCTCCTGCTCGATTCTGTCTGGCCGTTTTGTGTGCTGTGATCTATTACTACTTGTGGGCTACTTTTTTCTGTAGCATGATGTTCTTTGTTCTTTTCGACTATATGAAATTGTCGTCTGTGTCTTCATGTTTAAATTAAAGGTCGGCGTTGCTTTCTACTGAAGCCTGTTGATTGTGTTCTCTCATCATACACCTACTATAAAAAAACCTGGTAGAATCTGTAACAATATTGAATTTATACTTGTTACTATGCAACTGTTGGCCAATCAAACAGTGTTAATATTCATTTACCTCAGGCTTCAATTTTTTCTCATTGCTGTTCTTACTTATTAAAATTATTGGGGTTTCTTTCACAAGAAAATAGAAATAAAAAAGACTGATGTCATATCTAGAAGTTATAAAATCATAATCAACATCATAATGCTTTTAAATTACCATTATTAAAAGCTTAGTTCCTTAAAACAACTTTCGTCTTAAATCAAGTTTTATAAAAGAATTCGTTTTTCAATATATACAACCAGCAACAGTATAGCAACACTCACGCTTTTACTAATCAAAAGCAGCTAAATTTTTAATGTCGAAGAAGATTTACATTTATAAAAGGGTGTTTGTATAAAAATGCACATTTTGAAAAAAAACAAATCTACCATTAATAAAATGTTTTAGCTATAATCTTTCTTTTTATGCCTAAAAATCTCTTTCAGGCTACGTTTTTAATCAATTAAAACTTTCCTTCGGAAATTAAAATATATAAATCATCGTAAACTCGGATATTTTTACCATACAATTTTTTCCATGCTTCAAGAAATACCAATAAAAACAAGAAGATTTACATTTTTTTTTATATGGGTAGAAGAAACCAGGCACAAAATATCAACACATCAAGAAATGTTTTTTTCTTGTTCAGTTTTCAACTACCACTCAGAATAGTTTCGTGGTTCTCTTTTTATTAAAAACGAAATCACTCAAAAAGAAGCAACGCTTTTTAATTCTGCACACCAAGCTGAATAACCTCGAGAAATCAAAATACTTTGATTAAATTAAAATTGCATAAATTATACTCGCTTTTCTTTTCTTTTACTTCTTGTGTAATTTAGCAGTTATCTTTCAGTACCAAAATTAAAAATTTTAATCTCCTCCAGGGAATAAAATAAAAAAAAAACCAAACATGACAACTTATTTTTAGTACATCCCTTTCTGTTTTCTTGTAAACAAGGGTAACTAAGTTTATGCACATGCAATTAAAAAGTAATAAAGAAAAAAATACAAAAAAGGAAATATTAATCAAGATCATAAAACATCGCCAAAGTTCGGCGGTAAAGAAGAAACAAAGATTATTGATGTAGATGTAATATATACAAATATCTGATTTTAAAAAAAGCAAGTTTTAAATTAATATCAAAGAAAGTGTTGAATAAAGTGGATACCTTAGTTTGTAAACATTTCTGTCATCTTTTTAAAATGATGAATTTCAGCAAAGAGTCTGTGTATTAATTCTGGAAATTACTTTTCATAATCATAACAAATGGTTAATTTATCTTCTGAGGGAAATAAGGTTTAATGAAGCATTAAACACTCCTTTTTAGAGAAATTTGTTTCAGTTGGGAAAAATGATTTTGTCTGCCATAGTTAATAACTTGTATTAGTCGTTTTTACATTTCCATTTTTTTTTCGTCTTGATGGTTTGAAGAAAAATTATTTCTATACGATGTTTCAATTTTTCAATCATTGGATGTTTTAAAATTTTCTCCCTTTGTTGAGTAATTAATGCAAAAAAATATATTTCCCCCCATTTTGTTTTATGAGAAGTATGCTCAAGGAAATATTAAAATATTTTATCTTTAATTTTGAATAAATAACAATAAAAATTTTTGACCTTTAAGAATTTTTTTCTCCTCTAACGTTTCATTTTGAAAATGATATGCAGTATGGTTCCAAATAAATTTACATTTGGTAATAAGAAAAAAATATAGAAAAGAAATAAAAAAGTTCAGTCACCTGGAATGTTTTAGATTTTTTCAAAATTAGATATATTTTAGAAATAATATATTTCAATTTACATTTTTTAAAGAAATTTGAAGTATTTATATTTTAAAATTAATTTATATACATAAAAAATTCATAATACTAAGTAGATAATTCACAAAAATATGTAGTAGAGGTCAATTTCAACTTAGTAATAGATATTTCCAGTTTTATGTTAATTACCATTTTTAAGTTTTTGTGAATCTTTGTGTAAATTATGTGCATTATAAGTTTAGGCAATTTTGAGCTACATTCCTCTTAACTATTGACACCATTTCAACAAAGTTTCCAGATAATTTTTAATTTCTTTTTTTCAAAGAAAATACACCCGAGATTACTGAAGATTTTTACTTTACTTCTGTAGGACATTTGAAGGTGACCACACATTTGATGACGACAGATAAAAACTACTTATATACGGATTAAAAAGGATTATCCTTGAGTTATAAAGTAACGAAACTTTGAAAAATGCTTCAAAGAAAAGTCTTGAGCACACATATTCGAATCTGGCTTTCAACGGATTATGCCATCTTAAGTTTCATTTCCTCAGAAATAAAAGCCTTGTCTCAGAGAGAAAGAGCTTTTCGAATTATTAGATCACTGTTTCTAAAATAAAATATAACTTCCCATTGAGCGAATGTAATATGACAAGGAAAATTCTTTGTTTTAGTTATACTTCGAAAAATTCTTGGATTACAGAAATACAATTTAAGAATATGAATTATCTTAAAATCAATAATAATTTGATTTCTTTAAATATCTTTAGCTGTGAATTTGTTCTTCATTTGCATCTAATTACATTGGGTTCTACAGCTTGGTATCTTCGATCTGTGGTTAACTTAACTTACACATTACTAATATTATTATAGTTTCTAAATATTATATTGAAACAATTTTATATTAACATTGCGTTTTATTCGCTTTGCAATTGGGGCATAGAGAACCACCTGACCATTTGAGGTTTGTTTTAAAAGTATTGTTTCAAATATTTAATGGAGATTATTATTATGTCATTGCGTGTATTCATATTGCACTTGATGGGGAAATGGGGACAAAAAGGAAAAATACATCTTTAATTAACATCACATTATCAGTAAATAATAAGTCGAATACAAGATTACTTGTTGATTCTTAGATGGCAACACTATTGAAGAACTTCCCGATTCGTTTACTTCTTTTGTTTGTTTACTTTTTTTTTAATAAAGAAAACTTTTGGTCTTTTGGTAAGCCAAACATGTGTTGGTAACATAGTAATGGGACGTCAGCGATATCAAAGGAAGAAAAAAGCTAAAAAACAGAGCAAAAATCTGACAATCTGAAAAAAAAGTTGATCGTGAATTTGCCAAGTTGGCAGCAAAAGGGGAATTTTTTTTTTTAATTTTTAGATATTGCATGCATAACCGAAGAATGTTTTTATTATGGGATTTCAGTTTGGAATAAGAAGTAGGCAAATCGAGAAACATATGTTCTCACCCCATAAAGACTTAGCTTCAAGCATTGAACGAATGGTAAGCAGAAATTAAAGACTTGCTAACTGGACATTGCATATAATATCGGACAACCTCGGGGTTATTGTGCTGTGGACGAAGCTTTCTAGTTTAAAGATAATATTTATTGAATATTGTTATCAACTAATAATTTACAGAAGATTTCAGATTATTGTAGTGTTAGTTGTGAATTATAATGCAAGTTCTTTGTTGACATTATAGATTTACAAGCCAATTCAGAAGAAATGGAAGTAATGGGTAAAGAGGTAAATTCTTTATTCTTCTTTGGCTTCTTACGAACTCTTATTAAATAACTACAGTTAAATTCTTTATTAATTCAGTTATATAATAAGAGTTCGATAAAGAATGTTTACCCAATGCTAATTAATTTTGTTAAAATGTTTGAATTCACTTAATTTTTAATTAAAAGTAATTTTCAACCTCTGACGAATATTTTTTTAACTTGAACGAGTAACACTTCAAATGAAAGCCACTGGTAATTGTATTTTCTTTCACTCTTTCCTAATTCTCATAGTTCAGTCTGTTTTGAAATTAAAAATAGAAAGCAGAGTGAATGGCAAAATATCATTTACCTTAATATCTTAAGGCATAAAAAAGTTTATCTTCGCATTCCGATTTCCAGCAAAATGATTTCTTTAATAAACATGATTATATATCCACAAAAATAAGAAATTATTTTGGATGAAGCGAAAAATTAATCAGTTTTTGAAAATCATACCATAAGTTGAATAAAATTGCTTTTATGGTATCAAATAAATATTTCGTTAATGATATGATTAAAATTGAAAAGTAATATAATAATGATTTAGTCATATAATTAAAATGGAAATAGGAATCTTAGTAAAATTGAATCCATATTTAATGAGCCGCAAGCATCAAAAATAATCTCGTACATTTGCTAACTTCTCAAAAATAATTATTTTTGAAATCTGGGGATTAAAAAAGAGAATTATATATTAGACAGAAAAAATCAAGAACAGGGAGTCGACTTGGAAAGTGATATTTAAAAAAGTAATTAAATCAAAAGTTAGAAAAAGTATTTTGAAATATTCCTAATTGAAAATTCAAAATATAAATGAATAAAAAATTTATATTTTTCTTTCATCTTAACACGAAATATCTAAATTTTAAAAAAATATATCTAAATAACATATCCGGAATCGAAAATGGAGTCTTAATTTTATATAATTAGCCGAAAACAAAGCTAAAATAAATTCTTTATTAGAAAAAAAAGTTTGTTTCATGATTACCTCTTACTCAATTCTGAATTTTAATTTATAAATTGAAAATTTATTTTTTCCTGATATTCTTTTAAAATCAAAATTTTTTTAATTACCTTTCCTTTGGAATTTTTATTGTGGGTAAATAATTAATTTTATATCTTTTTTTATAGTGGATAAAGTAGAAGATGATAAATTTTAATGCAATATTGATGAAATTTTCTGTAATTGTCATGACAAGATAATAAATACGTCTTACAAATGATTTACATTTTTTTCTGCAATTGTAAATCTTTTATTTAGATTATAAAGAAATTAATCAGTAAATTTCTTTATAATCTAAATAAATTAGTTATAAAGAAATTAAATTAATTAATTATTGTCTTTGTTTTTCTAAACTTCGATGATTTCTGGTTTTATGTCCTTTTACTAATGTATATATTATTTTATTGTTCTTTTTAGAACCCACATAACAATTTAAATTTATCAAGCACACTATTATGTCATATGTAGATATCTCATTGTGAAATAAATCAGTTGGTGTAATTTATCTCAAATCCTTCTCTCAAACTATATAATACAGTTGTTATCTCCACCAACTGTAAACCTTGGAATAGTTTTTGAATGTTCTGAGTGCTCCCATTTTTACTTTCAAAATCGCAACCAGGATCAATTTACACTTCATAGTATAATAGAGAAAAATAGTTTTAATCGCATAAGGCTATATAATATCATTCTTCGGCATGAATCTAGCAATTTTACAGATTCAATCGCATTATCTTTAATCCTTTTTATCCCCTTTTAATCCCAGTAATTTTGTTAACATTATTTCTTAAGCCTTTTTTCAGGGCTTATTCAAATCAAATTTTGACACAAAATTGCAATTATATCACAAAATCACACTCCGAAGTTTATTTATTTACATTACTTTATTTTTGAATTGCTGCATTTATATGTCATAAAAAGTGGAGACCAATAAACAGTTATTTCAGAGACGGATTTAAGTTCAGATTTATAATGAATCTGCATTTTGGAAACTAAATCTGTATAACAAATAATTATTTACCTAATGCATTACTTTTTTAGATACTGAGTTCATTTGTACTCGGCCGGTCAAAATTTGTTAGAATGGATTTTGTTCAAAATTTGATAGCTATTTACAAATTTACTGTAAGGAACATACGAAAAACTTCTCCGATCTGGTTCAAAATGTTTTTAAGCTATCGTGTTTAGAGATGACTTAATTTTAAAAATTTATTTTTGATTCAAGGACGTCTTAAGCGTGGAAATTCAATAAAATATCATGGCTGATTTGTTGTTGATAACTATAATTCTTTCTATTTACATAGTTAATACTGAGAAAATGCAAAAACAAAAAAAATATATTATTTGATTTAGGAATTTGTAAGTGTTAGTTAAATAAATTAAAAGACTTTTATATCTCTATAAACTCATTTCAAATTTTAATAAATTTGTAGAAAGGAACAGAGTACAGTAGTCTTACTTGCTTGAAGAGTATACAAGACATTCCGACACCCCGAAGACTGACACAAGCATTATTTTCTGAGCAGTGAGGGTCGTGTATGTATAGCATCTATCTTCGCAAACTTAAAAAAAAAATCAATTCTTCGGATGAATTTATTTCCACGAAACTTTGAAATACCTATAGAAAACATTTCAGATTATTTCAGCATAGTTATTTTTTTGAAGATTTTGAAGTTTAACTCACTAAAATTGAATCTTCCATTAGCGAAGCTCATGCAACATTTGCAATAATGGAATTATCTCCATAATAATCCAATATACACAACTCTAATTTGTTGCTAAATTCCAAGAAGAATGGGAACTCGTGATTTATTATTCTGACAGACGATATAACAGCTGAAGATAATTTTTTTTTCGAACTGGAGATTCTATGAAGGAATTAAGAGTATTCAGAAAGAAATATATACCCTTCTTTTCATTCGTTACCTTCGTTTATTAGTCTTTATAACTGTTCAGATGTTCTCGCAGGATTCAATTTAACCTTCTACTTATTTGTTACCGTAAGGTAACAAATAACTGCACTTCTTAATTCACAAAGAGAATAAAATTGATGACATTTATTGGTAGATGATATTTCTGAGTTCTTTATTTTTCTCTGGGTTAAATATATAATTCCAGAATAAGACAGTAAAAAAAAAAGTGTTATTTCTGCTATGACATTTTATATAATATAATGTGATGTATATGTTTACGGATTTATAATTTAAGCCTACTAAAATACATTTTCAATTTAATTACGTATTTAATATCTCTAAACATAGGGACATACAGGAAAGTATATTTTTATAATGAGTTTTGTCTAATTTTTGTAATTGTTTTGTATTTTAAAATAAATGCTTCATTCCTTGAAATTTTCAAGAATATCTCACGAACTGTATTTATTTATTCAATAATCAATTTTTAAGATTTAAAAAAATTCTAGGCACAACTTATTTGATTTGAAGTAAACTACATTAGCTATGAGGGACAAGTGTGTTCATAAAAAAGCAGGTTGAAAATATCACGGAATTAGTCTTTCTTCTTAATATAATAAACACAGATGTTAAATATATTTTAGCTCATCAATGTTATAATGCCCATTTGGAGATTTTAGAATTTTAATATTGCATTCTCCAACAAAAATATATTTAATACACCTCTCAGTTGACAGGAACATAGTTACTATATATGAAAAATTATATTCTTGCTTCGGTTTTTATATTATAACGGAGTAACGAACATAAATATATAATTTAGAATTTATAATAACTATTATTTAAATCATTGTCTTGTTTTTTATTCGAATGATTTTGTTGATCGTTTTATAATTATGTCCGTTTTAAAAAATATTAAATATTTTCAAAATTAATCATAATTTGAATATAATTATGCTGTTTCACAACATACATTATTATAACCTATCCGGTTGGAAAAAAAGAAACGAATTTTGCAATTAATGGTTTAATGTAGTAATAAAATTATAAAGTATAATTATAAAATTTTGTAAGGAAACAACATAGTCATAGTTAAAGTATTTAATATAAATAGCAACGCCAAAGTATTTATGATAACGAGTATAAATTTTATCAACAAGAAAAAAAAAGTTAGATTAAGACATCAAAACAGTTTTTAAAAAATGTGCTAGGCAATATCATATGCTATTTTAAGGTTAGGAAATTAACAAAATATCCTTTTTTTTAAAAAAAAAGTTTACTTTCAACTCAATGGATTTTCAAAGTTATTTTTTTAATTTATCTTAATAGCAATAGTTTTAAAATAACAAACATATATATAATTGAAAAAAAGAAGAAAATGAAGAAAAACTTGACTCTCAATTGTACTAATT
The DNA here is from genome assembly GCA_026543055.1 of Argiope trifasciata. Lineage (NCBI taxonomy): Eukaryota > Metazoa > Arthropoda > Arachnida > Araneae > Araneidae > Argiope > Argiope trifasciata. The sequence continues at coordinate 448,675 of JAPMOQ010019759.1, read as the reverse complement.
TTTGCAGTAGCTTTAATCAAACTATAACTTAATAATTCCCAAACTATATTTCAATAATGCATAATTTCTAAATGTTTAACAATCGAAAAAATCTGCAGTTTTTTTATGTACTTTGAAATGATAAAACGTGGCAAAATTTTCACTTATAAACAGCAAAAGTGGTCTGTAGATGCATAATAATATACTACTGAAAGTAATTTGTAAAATTAACATACTCATTTTTTAATTGATTTATACCATTAATTTTAAAATCCGTACTCTCCTAAAAGAATTTATTTCTTTTTTAAATAGGTAGATCATTATCTGCATTGCTAATCGTGTATTTAACGTGTTATCCTTAAAGTATATTAATTCAATACTGAAAGATGAATACATTCGAAATAAAATGACTTTCTTTTTATAACTAAATCTTTAAAGTTAAGTATTGAGAAAAATTTGCATGTTCTTTATTGACTCAAATCATAATTAATATTCATAACAGCCTTGTTAATCTTCATTTACAGGAATAATTAATTTTCCCTGAAAGGCCTATGCTGTTTTGAAAAACGTAAATAGTTTGAAGTTCACCGTAAAGAACAATAAACATTTATGAGAGACAGTTGAATGTAGTAAATAACATGAACAACACAGTTAAATGATGACATCATAAGATGAATAGTTTCATTTTGCTGACTTTTATTATGTCTACATCAATATAATAAATACGCCACTGCACCTAAATAGAATTAAACATCAATTGGTAGAATTAATAGAAGCGTAAAAGTTTGTTATAAATGGTCTTATTATTTTTTTCTGTAAACAGCAACATAACTTCAAGGCTGTCAGCTCATCGGGAAATTTCTTGCATTCCTTTACAGATATTGTGCTAAAAACTTTCTTTTTATTATTTGATGCGATGAGTGCTGTATTCGATGCTGAAATATCAATGATGCTAAGTGATAAATTATGCTGCTAATGATATTTAATTTGATGAAATATTGAAATCAATTTATTTGCATGGGTTTTCAGAAACATGGCGGATGCAAGCGCCTATCGCTCTACTATCTTACTCTAGAATAAGAAGTGTTAAAATGTAATTACACTTTATTAACAATGCTCCTTTCATATCTACCATCTGTTTAAATAAAATTATCTTGAATAAGCATTTTAATAAAGGATTGAAATTTTATATATTACAGAATTGATTTCATAAATATGGCATCCCATTTGAAATCTTATATAATCCCATTTAAGAATGCAAATTACTACCAAATACTTTTAAGATAAAAAAAAATAATAAAAAAAAATTACAATTTAAGAATAACTGATAACTAAAATTGTAATAAAAATCTTCACAATACATTAAATAATTCAATAAGCCACTAAATATTTATATATACTTAATAACGATTTTTCCTTTAATAATAATACTGATTTTGATTTTATTCTTCTGATACAATCAATTTATAGCCAAATTCTTGATCTGAAGGTAAATTTTAATACGAATTTGATATTAATCTTCCATACGGTCGAATCCAATTTTAAAGGTTCACAAAATAAATTTATATGCTGACAAGTCAACTTTCCTTACCTTGCTTTTTTCATAGACAAACTGCTCTATGTAAATTAAAATTTTAATTGAACAAAGAACTGAAAAGCGTTTCTGATTTCCATTGTTTACTAACAGATAACAAAGGATTTCAGTGCTGATAGTCAGTTTAAATAATGATCTCAAGTAACATTTCTTAGTCTGCAAATAATGACTTTTAAATACATTTTAATTTAATTTAAATCGAATTTAAATTATTATAATTATGTTGCTTTATTTTGGAATCCCACTGTATTGTTTAATTTGAATAAAAAGAAAAGAATTTTGTAATTTAATTTGCAACTTGCATTCTAAATAAAAGATTTAACTATTAAATTTTTAATAAAAAATGTTTATTAAATTTTTGTTAATATAATAATTTTTTAATTAACTATAATGGAAAATATTCATTATAGATACTGTGCGCGCAATACCTATAGTAAATATGTTCAATGAAACGGGATTGAAATTATTCAAATATTCAATGAAAGCAAATATTCTCTGAGCCGATTGTACTTCAGATTTGCTTCTGAGTATTATATGAGAAAGAAATAGAGCATACTACATTTTTTGCATTTAAAAATTACGGTAGGTGAAAAATAAATTTAATTAGTTAATTTGATTGGAATAAAACACATGCACTATTTACAGGTACAATATGCATAGTTAACCTTCTCTCCTAAATGAATACAAAAACTGTTAATAGAAAATAATGTATGCATTTTTTTCGTACAAATAAACATAGAATAAATGCGTTTTTTGTGCGAAAATATTTTTTGACTAAAAACAACAGAATGCCGCATTTTTTCGTTAAAATAAAAATAAAAATAAAACATTACAATACCTTTAATTTAAACATATAGTTTTCTGTTTTGTTTTAATTAAATAGTGTGATTATTTTAATAAAAATTACAATATTTTATACATTTTGGCGAACGGAGAATCTAAATTATAATTTGTAAAAATTTCTTGCTGATTCTACTAATTTGTCCATTTCTAAATGTCTTTCTTATTTTATGCAAATTTCTTAAGTAATTAATAAAAATGAGTACTTAACACTAATTATTTATTTCCAGTTATTTTCTAATTATTAACTTTTTTATATTAGAAAGTTCAACATGTTTGCTGAGAATGAATTTAATCATTCTAAGAAAACAAAATTCAAAAAGAAATTTATGAACAATTATTGCGATTCTGATATCATTTAAGACCTGGAAAGTGTAATTATTAACTAAATCCCCATCTATAAATCTGCAAGCTTTAAAAGTAAGGCATTTTTCTAAAAATAAATTCAGTTTTCCATATTTTAGTAAGATATTGTAAAGATAAACAAATTTTACTATTATTCATAACATTTATGAATCTGAAATCTCTTAATGCCATCTGAGAAAGAATGTCTCTGTAAGAGATTAAGGAAATTAATATTAAAGCTTTAAATAAATAAATTAATAAAAGACAATGTTTCACGAGAAGGATGTTTATATTGTCTGTTTATTTTTCTTTCAAAGGCTTTCACAGTTTGCTTAAATTTAATTTAATACATTTTAGGTTTCCAACATGGTTTAAAGAAAGAAAGTAGAGATTTGTAGAAACATGGTGGAAAGATTATTTAAGTAATAATTTGCATCACAACTCTGACTATTTAGTGGCAAAAATATTCGAAAGACGTGTTCATAAGTTAACTTAATTCATGAGATTTTCGTGGATTTCTTAGAAAGTTCATTTTTCCAAGCAAAATTATAGAAAAATTGATAAAAAGTATAAAAGTCATCTTATATAAAAAAGTTAACAAATCTTTTCAGTTCATATAGATTTCATGTTCTTTTCATGAAACTTTTAGAAAATACTTTTATGTTTCAAAACAATTACACGAAGTATGAACTCATAGATGCATTTATTGTCCATTTTTATGTATAATTTAATTAATTTTAATACGGTATTTAAGTAGATTCTTGTACATCGTCAATTAACTTTGTTAATATAAAAAATGTTTTCTTTTGTTTCAAATAAATGTTTTTATTAATATAATTTTTCAAATCATAAGCATTTTTTGTTTGAATTGCCATAATGACAAGTTTCAACTTATGTAGCAGCAATTTCAAAATTTTGATTGTTTCCTTTTGATGAATTTTAGAAGGAATTTAATTAATCAGTTTCCTTTAAATTAGAAACGTTTTCTTATTATCTAAATTACGTAATCGGAATAGAATTGTGTGAAATTAAAATTATCAAAAAAAGACTTAATTGTATTTACTTTTTATTTTACTTACGACGAAAGGAATTCTGAAAAATCTTGAAGTGGAAAATGAAAATAAGTTATGAAAAGGCAAATATTTCTTTAAAAATTTCTTTAATAATCTTGTTTTTTTCATTTTTTCTGACAATCTGTTTATTTCATTTACTTTACAACTTATTTTCTTACGTTTTTCGATGTCTTCTGTATGTAGCTTTTTTCACCACATGATCGCTAACATCATCATTCTGTATGATTTTCCAGAATCTCTGTTAATAATAAAGAATATTTTATATGTCATAATATGTGCATGCGTGTTGATATACCAGGTTACTTCACATACAGCTAAAAAAACTGGCATATATTTACCACTAAGTATGAAACATACCTAAAGTATATAGGATCGCAAACACATTTTCGGAGATATTTCTTTTCAATTGTTTTTTTAAAATATTATGGCATTAAAAATAAACTAAATGTTGGAGTTTTCCAACAATAACTTCCGAAAATATTATATCAGCATTATGATATATTTGGATTTTCTGTCATAGAAATCAACACCTGTTTTAATTTTATTTTTTATGTATAGATAAAATTCTTAGTTTTTGATATTACTTTTCACTATCTCATGACGTTTAACTAATTTTTTGAAGTCTTTGTTTTATCGGCATCTTTAATAATAATGATGATGATTGTGTATGTGTTGTGTGTTGTCATTCTACAGGTCAGATCTTTGACTCTGAATTACCAAACTTGTAGCATCTATTGATGCAAATCAAGCAAAAAGGAAATAGTTTTAGAAAATTTCCGAAATCACCCGCCATTTACTGAATTATCCATTTGATATCATTATAAATCGGTATAAGTTCGTTTTTGTGCACAATAATATTTTAGAAAGCTATCACGAAAAAGGAATAAAATTCCTTTTATTCTCTATCTGATTAAATTTCAAATTAAAAATTCAAAAACAAATAGCTCCGAAGTGCACATTCCACATTGTAAGGTATATATGCGCCAAATTCAGTAACTATAGATCAAACGGTATATTTAGTTGATTATCAACACATTCACTTGCATTCATCTTTACTGTTTCCAGAGACATGATTATATAGATAGAATATTTAATGAAATATATTTTATGAATTGTTTTCCTTATCTACTGAGATACACGTGTTCACGCTTCAATTGTCTAATGATGTTAATTTTTGAGTGGGAACAAAAGATATACTCGGCAATTTTAAAAATTCAAAATACTTAGTAAAGTTAAAAATTAACGATTTGAAAAATTGAGAAAAACTATAGTTTTATACTTAAGGCATATGAAACAATTCGATGTTTTATAATGTGTTTTATGCTTTATTTATTAAGAAAAATAATAAAATAGAAATTATTATTTTTAGTAGCTTAAAAATATAATAATAAAAAAGCTATGATGAAATTACAAACAAAATGGACAACTATAATCGCAATATCATATATTAATTAATTTACTTTTCCAATATTTATTATACATTTAATTAATATCAATTGCGAATAACATTCATAATTATCTTCTGAATTTTTTTTAATAAAAAAACTATTTATTATTTCCAGTTAAAGCTATTTATTTTAAGTATCAGCCAGTGTAAAAATATCTTTGTTGGCAAAAAATTAATATTAATTTACCAAAGAGATGAAAGAAAGAAACTGTAGCAAGGGAAATAAAAAGAAATGATGATAGTTTGCCAAATTTTTAAGGCTGTCTCATTTTTACTCGCTGTGTAATTGCTACGCAAGCTCGTTATAATAATCAGGGATCATGTACTTTTTCAGTATAATAAATTCCCTTCTGCGACTAAAATGTAAGAAACATAAACTGGGAAAATTAATTGAAGCGTAAAAGTTTATATTCATAGTTTATGTTTATCCATTTCATTTTTTGGCAGCAGTAGCATTAAAGCCTTCTCAATGGTGGATTTTTTTCTTTCTTGTTCCTTTTTCGACTGATTTGTTGCGAATAGGTGTTGAAAATAGGCAGTTATTGCCTTTGGCGGGTATTATCACTAAGCGGGAGAGGTGATAAATTATTCTGCTAGTGACGTAGTAAAAACTTTATTAAAATCTGTTTATGCCCATGCATTTGTTTCGAACACCGTAATTTTCAGAGCAGCTGTTTTTATTATATTTTGTTCAAGATTTATAATCTTTCAGCTTGCAAGAACTGTATTAATAAAGCGAATGAGAAAAGTAGTCAAAGAATAAAAAACGTGCTATTTTGGCTGCCAGAATATTTTTAAATTATGTTTCTGAAAACTGAAATTTGTATCTTCATTGTAAGTTTTTCTTTATTTTTGAAATAATTGTAAATATGAGCTTTATGTCACTTTTTCTGTGAATAGTGATGTATTTTATTTTCAAGGAATGATCCAAAAAAGTTTATAAGACAAAGATAAAGTGCTTTATTGATAATATACATAGGATACAAATAATAATTAAGACACATGTGTATCAGTTACTTCTGTGCATAATCACCAAAACTATTGAGGCATTTAGCACAGCGCTGGACCAGTTTGTTTAACCTGTCTTAGTAAAAATCAGGTCCCAGGCTATTGAGCCAGTTCTCAGCATCTTGGCATCGACTGATATGAGCCTTGTTTCGGATAATTTTTTTCATTGTCGGGTAAAGTCCCTGGGAGCCAAATCGAGGCTGTATAGGGGAAGCATTCCAGACTTCACACTTAAACGTTTCAGGAAATCTCTGCTTTCTTCAAGAAAACCACGCCATTTCGCCATCTGTTGTCTTCTCATTGCTTCAGTCCCCGTATACTTCAACGATTTGTCTGAATGTCCGATTAAGACGCATTCTTAGTCCATAGAAATCATATCATAGTTCACAGTTCTGCTCGAAACCACTTCTCTAGACGTTTTGCCGTTACTGTCGCTGTTTCAGTTCTCTGTACTAAACACTATCTGCTCGAACAACTGGTATAGACAAAATTCCAATCCACAATTTCTATTTTTGAATTACTGCTGTTAGCTGAATTTTTTTGAATCATACCTCTTTAATGTAATTGCCCATTATCATATTATGTTATAATCTTTAAAGTAACTTATAGACCATTAGAAAAAATAAATGTATTTTTTTACACCTGATATTCAACATATCTGTTATTTAAAAGTATTTTTTACATCATTTCCAGCAAAATTCTTTTAACAGATTTGCGCATATATGTATTTCAATTCGAAATTCATATATATTATAAAAATAAAATTCTTTAAACAGTGATGAAATCAAAAATGAATAAATAAATAATTCAAAATTAAAAGCGAAAGAACTGGAAAAAAAATATTTCATTTTCCCTTTTAAACATTATTTATAATAGACAGCGATGATTAATTTTGCAACGACCTAAGTTTAATAACAATTGTTGCTACAGTGTAAATTTGTTAAGAACTGCATTTTATTTCGATAAAATGTAGTAACCAATTTCTTTGCATTTTATTTTTTTAAAATTTTTGAGAATATTTCATTCTAAATGCAGAATGAAATGATGCGCAGTTATGAAATTATGCGCAGTATTCTTCTGACTTCTCAGAATCTGAGTCCATATAAATCTGAACCAAAGCATACTAGTTCAAACTCTTGTCGATGTGTCGGTTTGTCGATAGAAATTATTTCAAACTAAGAATAAAGGTGTTTAAAAATGCAGCGCATTGAAATTTTAAAAGGTCTATGTTTTACAAAAATGAAACTATCAACTTATTTTTTAAAAAACTTATTCAAAGTATAAACATAAAAATATTAAATAGTTCAATGGTAAACCCATGTTAAATGTTCTATCTAACTATAAACGTCAAATTTTAAAAAATAGAAGTGAGAATCACAATTTACCCTATTGAAATGAAGGAGTTTTAACAAAAAAAATTATATATTGACAGCAGAAAAATATTGACAAGAAATTAAGACCACGATTAACAAATAAACAAAACTTACAATGAGAAATAAATGTTTTCAATTTGAAATTTACAATAAAAATGCGTTGAGCATGACAAAATTAAGGCAAATGCGAGAATAAATTAAGAATGGTTAAAGTAAGAAAACTAGAATAAAGCAAAAAATGTAAGAATAAAGTATATCTAAGAAGAGTAAATAATTTAAACTGCACTTCAGAATTCCAGAGCTAAGAGTCTATGAAGAATATTCTTTGAAAAGTTCTGAAAACTAAAGTACAAAAGAAGAATTCACAACTCAACTTTCCATTCCAACTTCAAAGATTCTCGTTTTTGTTTACCTTTCTTGCTCTTCAAAAGTTGCTTACAACTGCTTTATCTGCTCCTCATTTTCACTTTTCTCTCCTACCGAAGAATAACTACTGACACTTCTTGAAGATATCATGATCGAAGGCAATGTTAAGGAAAAAATCATCTTTTAAATTTCATTTCTAAAAATTTCCATTGTAAATCATCCTTTTATGAAGTTAAATCTTTTTACTTGCTCAAGATCACTTTTTTTCTCCATTTTCCTTTTAATTTGAATTTTTGAATCGATCAGTTTGAAATCTATGTTCAGTTTGTTTATCTGCAAGTATCTGGTATTGAAAGTATTTTTTTTTCTTTCAAAAATTCTACTTACATAAGAGTTGATATTGAATCTGAATTCATTATTCACTCTTATGCAATAGAATCAATAATAATAAAGCCTATTGCTAAGCAAATAATCTATTTCGATTGCATATTTAACAATAAGCTTTAATAGCGTAATAATATGAAATACCAGGTAATTATCTTAAAGTTTTATGTTTATTCTTTTTTGTAATTTAACAGCATCTGCAAAATTTACAAAGTCACAGCCAATTTTGGATTCAGCTGTGTGAATCATTTTCACATTTCTTCCAAATGTTCCAATCCTTATCTTTGAAATTCATATTCATTAATGTTGTTTTTAAATATCATATTTCTCATGCTATGTTGACATCATTCAATTTTTCATTTTAAATCTAACTCTTCATTTCAAACAATATTTTTGCTTTTATTCCAAATGGTATATGACAAAATAAAGCATGTTATGTATCAATTGATATTCTATAATATAAGGGTGATTCAAAAAACGTGCATTAAATTACAGGACAGACCAGTCATAAAACAAGTTTCAAAATCCTCATAAAAGGAAGTTGCAGCTGCGATCCAGAGCGTCTAAAATAATACCTAAGACAAGCAGAAGAAACGAAACCATTAACGATCATTCTATTGATAATTACTCCCATGCGACTAATGCATACCAAATGTTAAGTCTGCAGGAGATGCTCAAATTTTTTGATACATCGAGAGACACGTCTGGCATCTACATTACATGAAAGGCACACCAGACGCCTTTCGAAAGCATACTGCTTCAACAACAATTCGTCCTACCAAATTTTCCAGGCGTTGCAACAGGTGTTTCATACACAAGCGACAGATCTGGTGATCATGGAGGACATGTGATTGTTTCACCGCGACCAATCCAGTCGCCAGGAAAAGTAGCTTCCAGATGTGTTCTGACATCTGGGCTGAAATGTGCAGGAGCTGAGTGGTAAAGGATGAAAGGCTAGACATCTTTCTGTCAGGATATTTCTTTCGATACATTTGCAAGGCTTCTTGTCCATTGCAGTTGGTCATGCCGTAAATTAAATGCATGCCAGCCATTTCGCAGTGCGTGTAATTAGCCATGCTACGTCCAACGAATCCACATCTCAAATGAAGGCAATCACCGTTGGCTCAGTGCATGTTTGTATCGCAACCCGTAAGAACAGCTGTAACTTGTGGCTCTAACACCTTCTACAGCCATTTGAGACCATCTATTCATATGCCATTTTGAATCCTTGTTGTATGATGGATCTACCGTGTCATTTTGTCCATGCTTTTTTAATCATGCTGTAATATGCTAAATGAATAGAAAGCGTTATCGTAATATTAACTTGAAACCATACTTCTTCTAATTACTTAATTCTGTTTCAAAAAACGGTTTATTAAAAAATGTCCTTGCCCCAACTGTTGAATCTTTTTTTTTCTTATTTTCAGTTAATTGTTTTAAGTTAATATTTCTAAGCGGTTTAAACATATCTTTAAAAATAGTACAATATAGTTTTCTTAATAGAAATTTGTAATTATTTTAATGTTCGATTATACTTTTAGGAATAGACGAAATCGGTTATAAATCAGCTGATTTTCCAATCCTTTTATTTCTTAAAAATCATACAATTACAGTGATTACATAACTCATAGAGGTGAAAAACGAGTGCAATTAACAGTCATATTTCCATTTAATTTTCAGATATTTTTAAATAAAGCTCTTACGAATATCTAAAACAGAAGAAATTTCTATAGTTTATCAATCATTCATTGAAGATTTCTGTGAAATCATTTACAATTAGGGATTCAGAATATGCCTCAGCCTATTAATCCCCAAATAATTCTTGCAGAAAACCTTTGTAGACTACTCCAGTCATTATTTAAACCCTTCCCTTCGAGATTCATATCAAACCTTCCATTTCATTTGGCGTAACAAATGTACATCTTCCAAAGCTATCTTTGGCATTAACTCCAAATATTCTGACGACAATGCCTTCTGGGATATCTCCCCGAAATCGACATCGGACACATACAACACTGCTACCTTAATTCGCAATCATTTCATCAGGGGTACTCTCTCTAATAAGACGTGTCATTTTCTTCAAGGGATGCATTCTATATTCAAATGCCTGCTTATTCACGGATTCACTCAGACAATTCCCCATTAATGGAATATTAATTTTCGGGTTGCAAGGCAGGAATTAAATTTCAGTTCGTTTAAATTTCATTTGATTTTTTTTGCCGTAATGTAGCTATAAGGTGAATATTTTAGTTGTAAAGAATTAAAAAAGGAAAAAGAGAAAACTCAACTTTGTTGAGGAGTAAGAGAATCAAGACTTTGAGATACATAATCTTATATGATTATTTCCAAGATATTAAATAACAGTATTAAATTGACAGTTGAGAATTAATAAAAGGTTCTTTTTTAAGTTATATTTTGTTACACTAAATTATGGTTAAAATGTTTTAAACTCTTAATTTTGAAAAGATGATAATAATTAGTAAATTTAGTCAGATACTACAACGAGTAAAATAATGCCTGTTTTTCAAAACTAATTATAGAAGTAATTATAAGATTCCTTCTTTTTTGGTTATTTTATACAGTTGTATCTATGAAACATAATCTACTAATTGATATATTTCCATATAATATAAAATTGAATATTTTGCATGAACATACATAAGGATCAATCATTATTTACTAGTTGAATTTAGAACGTCGAAATGACTTATAACAATAATATTATGCTTGCATCTCTGTTTACTAATTCTAAAGACTAACTAATTGTAATTTGCTAATTCCGAAGACTTACTAATTCTCTACAGTAGGTTCTAATCATAATTACCGAATTAGGTACATATATATTTCGGAGCAATTTAAAAAAAAAATTAATTTGAATTTTGACGTATTCGCGTGATAACTACCACAAAGTATTATTTCTGCTAAAAGCATAGTATATTATATTTATAAATAAAAAACTAATATTTGCATACTATTTCAATTTACATCATACTAGCAGATAGGTTAAAATCAGCGAAAATAATAAAAAAAGTTGACAAAATCGATATAAAAGTTATTCTGAACAATGAATCCAGGTAATTAAAAAATGTTAAATAAAGGCTTTAGATACAATTTAGATACAATTTCTTTAGATACAACTAAGTTGCATTAATATTTTGAATTAAGGCAGCCCTAGGTCTAATTTCGGGACGGACCTCATAATTTTGAACCGCTGTCAAATGATGAGAACTATTCCTGAGACCCTATACCATAGCTTCAAATATTTCATTCTATATTTACCGGATATCTTAGAATTTCATAGCTTTCTTGATTTAATTTATTTAACACTTATCACTTTACCATATCTCCTTTTCTAGAGTTCATGTGTCCTCTTTCCGGTTGTATGGGCGAACTTTATTAAAAATAAATTACACAATAATTAATTTGAAAGAAACAAACATATGGCAAAATGCGAATACACATAACATAACAAAAAGGATAGAAGGAAAAATATTACCTTTAGAGAAAATTTATCAGTGAAAATGCAAATATTGAAAATAAATTCCCATTTTTCAGCAAATATAAATTTTTTGTAGATTTAAAATAAAAAGAACAGTATGAAATTTAATTTTTTTTAAGTTGGTAATATTTTCTAATATTAATGAGCAAGAAAAATGTCTGCATTTTTTTCAAATATTGGCTTTGCTTTAAATTTAAATATTTTAACTTTCTTTGCACTATCTACACTGGCACAAAGTAGAATAAAAGAAGAAAGAAAAGAAAAGAAAAAGGAAGAAAATAGAATAACTTTTATGAATTAAATATAGTTTTCAGAAAGTTCAGCATTTGGGCATATTTATTTCTAGAACACCTTAAATTAAAGCAATGCTGTACTTTTGCTACGTTTTGCTCTACAACATGTAACCGAGTCCAGAATTTATTCAGTGCATTAAAATAGTGTACTGTGGGAAAATACTTTACAAAAAATTGCAGCAGTTTCTGAAAGACAAATAAGTATAAGTTACTTATACAATTAGCATATTCATTAATCATTAATTCATTTATCAAAGGCATTAATATTAATCTTTGTAGAAGTTTTCCCTTTCAAAATCTAGTTTTCGATTTTTCCGTAGTAGTTATGTTGATTTATCTTTGGAATATAGCTTCACATCATCACATGCTGCGCTAAATCCGAAAGAAATGCGTTTTCTTTGGAGTTAAGAACTTTGTAATTAAGGATAAAAATTACAGTGTGCTGGTCTTAATTGATCTCAATCATAATTAATATTCATAATAATCTTTTTAAATCTCCTTTTAGAGAAAAAAATCACATTTATTACATTAAGCCATTTATTAAGAAGAAGCAGATTATTTGAAAGAGTGTAAAAATAAAGAGATTTCCTGAGAACGAGATTCAAGCAGCGCTAAAAAAGGCAGCGCTAAATGATAATAGCACGCCAACACCAAGATGCAAAGAGTTAAAATTTTCTGATATGGGGTAATTGGTATCGAGACTTGTTGAAAAAAAACCAAGTCCTTCTTTTTCCTTCTGAAACAAAAGGCTTTTCTGCATCTTAATGGAAAGGATCATCAAATGCGCTCAAATTCATTGAAAGGTTAATGTTTATTATTAATGGATTACACAGTTTTGACAGCAGAGTCGGAACTCCAAAGATATCAGCTCATCTTAAAGTTTTGTTCACTCTTTTGCAAACGCTTTATTGTAAGTGTGAGCTAAGTTTTCTGTTTAATTATTCATTTAACCGGGGTTTTATTTGCATACTGGAAAATGATGCGAAGTTAGTCTTAACCCTCCTGCTGAGTATCCCCCGATTTCCGCGATACTCAGCAAAAAATGGATTTCCATTGGCAATCCATTTTTTGTTGTATCCAGCATTTTTCGTAGTCTTTGTTTACCATTACAGATTTTCTATATATATATTATTACCGTGTAACATATAGTATCAGTTCAATTTCTTTGAAAAAATTTTTGAACTGATTTGCAAATATCACATCAAAATAATAATTTTAAAAAATTACGCAGCTCGAGGATTTACAATGTAAAAGTGAGGTGATGTTGAGATGATTTTTGTTTGTATTTTTTTAAACACTCCTCCTCATAAAAGAATGTAAATCTTAAAGTTTTAATATTAAAACTCAAAAATATGCTACTACTATGAAAGTATTTTCGTTGTGTTGTGACTTATTGCACTTAAAACGCCTGCTGACAGTTACCTGTCAGCGATTTAAGTCGAGTGAGCGTCTCTTGTTTTTGCAATACTCCCCATTTCGAACCTAGAGTACGTCTTAGTTACTTCAGGCATCACATTCACTTGCACAACCCCTCATTCGCACACCTCACAGATAGAACACAGAAGAACCAAAATTCCAGAGCCGAGAAGCCTAGATCAGGGAAAGACGCGCTACATCTATGCCAGGACGCTGACTTCATTACATTTTACTGGATTTCCTCAGTAAGGTCCAGATATGATAATGTATGTTTTATTTATTAAGCTTTTTTCAATGAAGAAATAAAAGCATCTATTTATTATTACGATGAGGTTACAACGAGGTGATATGAAAAGTGATTCAATTAGTTGGAGGGAATAAAGCATTCGACTAGGTGCTATGATGAAGTAATGATTTCGGTCGGATTAAGGACTATGAATTGAAATCTAACTATTGAATAAATAAATAAGTCTACACAAATAAAATTGCTATTTTGAACTAATCACATCGCTAAAGAAAGAGCATTTCATGTTTAACTTCTTATTCAGGTATCATAACCTTTCTCTTCTTGAGGGATACCCTGAATAGCAAGTAGAAAATATGTATTCAAATTAATTCTTTTTTTCTTTGATGAAAATATTATATGAATTCTGCTTGAATCATATAAATATCAGAGCATGATTTACCTACTTATAAAGCCCAGATTAGAGGTAGATAATTCAGTTTTGTTCATTTTCTCTCCTTATGTTTATTTCAATTTGTTCCATGGACACCATATTCTAAAATTATCCAGGTTTCAGTAAAAACATGCTGCTATTTTTGTAAGCTCTTAAAATTAATTTTTAGATTTACTTATATGCATAAATTACCTTATCTTACAACTATTCTTTCTTACTGTTTATTTTAAAAATACTGATCAGACTAAGCGTTCTCTTGAATTAATTATGTCGCTATGAGAGGTTAATATAGAACATTAGTTTTGCTTATAAAGAAATTTAGCTTGTTGCACTGTTGACACAGACGAAGACATTACGAAAAACAAGCAGTGGATTTTTTAAAAATATATTTAGGTAAAATAGTAATTAAGGGAAACCTTTATAAATTATTACCTGCAAAAGATTTTAATAAAATGTACTGTGTGAAAACTTTAGAAATTCTGATTAACATATATAGAGATAATTATATATATTTTAGAGATATTCATTAGTTTTAAAGTATATTCATGGTGAGTAGAACATTTATGTAAACAACATATATCAAAATTTAGAATTTAGAATTATTTTGTTAATTTTTAGACGTATCATACTTAAGGAAATGTTCATAATTAAATTTACTTCAATAAAAATAGATAATTTCAGGATGTTTAATTTGTTAGAAATGAAGATTTGGAAGAAATTCAGAGGAAGACAAGCATATAAAACCAACAAGAAAGTTTCTATAATTTGTGTTATTATTTTAAGTGGTTTCTGATTTCTCACCCAGCGTAACCAATAGAAAGTAGAAAATGTCAATTTCTTTATAATTTTTTTTCATACTTAATCCCTTAGTGGCCTTAGAAGATTTTTGATTTTCATTACTCCAACAAATGAATAGATGAATAAAATAAAATACTCCGTTAAACATACACATATTCAATCAAGAAAGACTCTTTTTCTAAGCAAAAGCAAAGAATAGAAGGAATTGCATCTATTTTTTAGAGATTCTCTTTCTTTCTTATTTTACAGGATGAATTCTAATGTCATCTAAATTTGTCTTCTTTTGTCAGTTCGGTTATTCGGAACAATAAATCAAAAAAGACTTCCAAAATTATTTAAAATAATTCTATTTATTTTGGTGAAATATACTACGATGTTTGGAGGAAAATTCTGTATCTTTCAGATGTTACTATAACTGCATTGAAGTTATTGCATGGACCAGATGACTGGCTAAGCCAAAGTGCTAAGGCTAAGAATCTGTGAACAATTCTCAAAGTTTAATCCATATTGTCAACTTTGTGAAAGTCTTATTACCCATTTTATGTTGTATTTTAAATATAAGTTTTTCTAAAGGCTGCTAAATAAGGCTATATTTATGTCTCTCCTGTATTCAGAAAAATGTGATTAAAAAATTCTGAAAATTATGAAGAGATCAATCAAAGCAGAATTCTCAATTTTTTGAAATATCTAGATGAAACGTCTAATATTAAATTAATCATTATGATCTTTTATAAATTTATAATCATGGTTATCATAATGATTTGAATTTATCATTTTACTGCTTTTAAATATGCTAGATTTATACACTGAGGTGACAAAAGTCATGGGATGACTGTTAATATCGTGTCGGTACTCCTTTTGCCCGGCGAAGTGCAACAACTCGACGTGTCAGGGAGTCCACAAGTCGTTGGAAGTCCTCTGAAGGAATATTGAGCCATACTGTCTGTATAGACGTCCATAATTGTGAAAGTGTGGATGGTGCAGGAGTTTGGGCACGAACGGACCTTTCGATGATGTCCTATAAATGCTCGATGGGATTCATATCGGGCGATCTAGGTGGCCAGATCATGCGCTGGAACTGTCCGGAATGTTCTTCAAACCAATCGCGAACAGTTCTGGCCCGGTGACATGGCGTATTGTCATCCATAAAAATCCCATCGTTGTGTGGGTACGTGAAGTCCATGAATGGCTGCAAGTGATCTGCAAGCAGCTGAACATAACCATTTCCAGTCAATGATCGGTTCAGTTGCACCAGAGGACCGAGTCCATGCCATTTAAAAACAGCCCACACCATTATGCAGCCACCACCAGCTTGAACAGTGCCTTGCTGACAGTTTGGGTCAATGGCTTCGTGGGGTCTGCGCCACACTCGAACTCTACCATCAGCTCGTAACAACTGAAATCGTGACTCATCTGGCTACGCCACGGTTTTCCACTGGTCTAGGGACCAGTCGATATGCTCACGAGCCCAGGGGAGTCGCTGCAGGCGATGTCGTGCTGTCAGTAAAGGCACTCGAGTCGGTCTTCAGCTGTCATATCCCAAGGAAGACAAATTTCGCCGCACAGTCCTATCGGACACGTTCCTCGTACGTCCCACATTGATTCCTGCAGTTATTTGACGAAGTGTTTCGTGTCTATTAACAATGACCATTCTACACAGACGTCGGCGGTCTCGGTCGTTAAGTGCAAGTGGTCGCCCACTGTGCTGTCCGTGATGGGATGTGATGCCTGAAATTTCATACTCTCGGCACACTCTTGATATTGTGGATCTCGGAATGTTGAATTCACTAACGATATCCGCAATGGAATGACCCATGCGTCTAGCTCCAGCTAACATTCCACGTTCAAAGTCTGTTAATTCTCCTCATGCCGCCATAAATCACGAAAAACCTGTTCACATGAATAACTTGAACACAAATGAAAGCTCTGGAAAACGAACTTCGCATTTATACTTTTTCGCGGAGATACTACTGCCATCTGTATATTTGCATATTGCTATCCCATGACTTTTGTCACTTCAGTGTATATTTTACTTATAGAAAGCATAACGTTAAAAAATTTTTAGAATGGTGCTGAAACAAATTTAAACAAAATTCTTCAATTTTTATGAATTTTATAGATAGAAAGAATAATAGTATTTAAACATTATAATTTTTATGAATTTATTAATATGATTATTATCATTATAATTGAAATTTATCATTATCTTTTTTATGATTGTTTCTATGTATACTAAATTTATACACTTCAGTTATTCAGAATAACAATCTTAATTTTAGTGAAAATGATGCATACACAAACTGAAAGAGAATTCTTAAATTTTTGAGAATTATCTGGAGGGAAAATTCTAATATTGAATTTATTATTATGATTTGCACAGCATAAAATCCTTTATATACAAATCTAGCATTATAATAAAATTTCGGAAGAGTTTTCTTTTGTATTATGAAATCGAAAAGTGTTGTGGCATACACATAAAAAAATTGGAAAATAGTCAAATATTTTTCTTTCAGCACTGAGAAACTGAAATTCTGCTGACTTCATTCTGCCTCTTCTTTAAATGTACTTCTTTCATTTTCTGTGTTATGTCAAATATCTATCTTACTTTTAATTTTTCTCTTTTCAGCAATGTATATTGAAATTACATGACATTCCATTGTAATAAAAAATAATATGCAAATTATTCTTCTTGTTACCGTTATACCACTTTATTCCTTATTATTGTTTGGTCTTTTTTCAATATGTTGCGTGATGTTATATTGAGCCAATGAATAAACATAAATGTTTCGAACATTTTGACATAAGTATAAAGTATGCAGGTTTCAATGACTAGAAGAAAATCAAATATGGTTATTATTTATATGTCCAATCAAGATACGAATGATAATTTTAAAGATATGAATTATCGTTAATTAATCCTCGAAAATACATAGAGAACTGATGAATTTATAGCGAACAGATATTTCTCAATAAACCCCACTTTCTATAACTTGAAGCAATATTCTAAAGGTAAATAAAAACACAATTATTTTTAAAATTGAAAAATTCAAAATAGCGTGACACCATTTTTTAAAAGATATGTTTATAAGACATTATTGAAATTATTATTAATCCCGGAGATAAACAAAATAACGAGGTGGAGAGTTCTGCATTCTGGCTGTAAAAGTGTTCTATTTAAACAAATAATGCTGCTTACAAACATTTTTTTTTATATTTAAGCATTCCAAATAACTTAAGAGAAAGCCCAAAGAACTGAAAGCAGTCACATTATTTGAGCAATATTTTTCACAACTCTTCCATTTTAGTGTAAAGGCATTGTTAGTAGCTATGGCGTATGTTGGCGGAATTGTGCCAATACGTAGGTTGAACTCCGCCAAGGATCGAACCTGTGATGTTCGGGTTT